>VZUI01043579.1:0-83581 GCA_013401135.1 Cettia cetti | reverse complement strand
GGATGGATGGATGGATGGATGGATGGATGGATGGATGGATGGATGGATGGATGGATGGATGGATGGATGGATGGATGTTGGAACCCTGGAAGCTGAGAGAAGCTGCCTGAGACAGGAGGCTGACCCAGCTGGACCTCACCCACAGCTCTGCAGGTACATCCCTGGCTCTGGGGAGGCAGCCTGGCCCACCTGGAAGGGGAGAAGCCAAAGGGATTCAAGTCCATGTTCGTGGTTACACATGCAAGGGACATTCTCCCACAGCAGACCAAATGAAAAAAGCAAATATTTTCCAGAATGAAAGTGTCAAATGCTTGGCAGCTCTCCCTCTGCTTTGTTTCTTTTGTTCATGGGGGCTTCAACCAGTTAACAACCATGTAATCCATGGATTTACTTCCTTTTGGTTGGAGAGGTGGGATCATCCTGAGCCAGCTCAGGACAAACATTCCTATTTCTTCCTAAACAAAATTTTAAAGCAAGGAGAAAATTTGGGGGTGGGGGGATAAAGATTCAGTGGGGAAGCTCCAAAAGAGCATTTTTTTTAAAGTTAACATTAGTTTCATTTTGGCTCCAAACATGGCTTCAAAAAGCAAAGTCAAAGCATCTAATTTCAAAAACGTACAAAAAAGTGGTTTGATTTTTTTCAAATTGCTACTTTCTGTTGTCATCTTTTTGTCGAGTTTGACACAAATAATTCCAGCCAACCTGAAACGCTATTTTTTCAATGAATGAATGCTTTAAAAGAAAAATAAAAGAGAAGGAAGGACAGGAAGAAAGCTTCATTCTTTAGCCTCTGTGTGTGTGCTACACCACTAATTTTTAGATGTGAGCTTTCTGCTAGAGATCATCGCACCAAAAAAATGGCTGAATAAATTATTCTTCTCACAGGTGCATCAAAAGGGCTGACAGACAGAACAATAAAATTAGATGCTGTACCTTCCCAAAAAAGAAAAATATAAAGTGGCTAGATGGGAACCACTGGAAGCATCTATAGAAACTGAGCACCGGCGTCAGCCCTTGGACGCTTGTGTCACTGAAGCCCTCTTTGCATTTAAGGTTTCCCACCTCGTGTGCTGCCCATGATCCAAGAAACACAAACTGAGGAGCTCATTTTATTGGGGAGAGCTCGGAGAGATCTCAAGAAGAAGCACTCTTTGCTTGGAGCTGGTGTTAGAGCTCCCTCCTCGCCAAGAGCAGCGCCGCTCCCCCGGGTAACCCGGCCCCAAGGCCTGGGGGACGGCTGCTCCCTTCCCTCATTAAATAATTCTGACTCATGAACACATCAGAAAACTTGCCTTGTGCCCTCTGACAGTTTACCTCCAGAAAGGCAAAGTTTGTCCAAGAAATCCTTTTGTGCAAATCATTCAGGCAGCATTAGTCATGTTTGTCCCTTCCTGGCCGAGACAGCTCCGGGAATTTGTGTTATTTTCATTGCTTTCCCCTGCACCCTCATCCATCCTGACCAAGTGAACTTGCAACTTTATCTCATCTTCCTGCAGCGCTGGATCAAGACAGAGCTGCTGCTTCTGGCCAAGAGGAATGGCCTTAAATGCAATTTTCATCCTTTATTTTATTTTATAGGCAGCCCAAATGTCCCTTTTACTGCAGTTCGGGCTGGCTTTTGGCCTTCAGAAGGGTCTGGCCAATAAGGAGTAACAGGCATAAGGACATGACTGGGAGGTCAAACATTACTGATATTATGTGTGTGTATATTTATATTATATATGTATATATTTACATACCTACACCTCCATTGCTTTTATTTATATAGCTCTGATTATTTCTCTTTCCCTCCTGATTTTTTTTTGCCAGGCAAACTACAGACATCTCTCATGCCCACATGCAAAAAGATGATAAAATTGCTCCTAAGAGTAATCCTAGAGTCACTCAACCTTGCACATTTCTGGGCCCATGAGCACACACCTTCTTGGGTCACATCTTAATGTGAGAAGCCAGTTTTTCAGGATTTTTTCCAGGCAAGAGAAAAATGCCCTAAACATCTATATGTCCCCTTCAAATCCCAGCATATTTCTGGCAGATCTGTGCATTTGTATCCAACTGCTTAGCAGGGAAAAGCTCTTTCGGAGCCATCTCCACCAAATAGTTTCTTCTGACATAAATATGAATTGAGGTTATGGCCCAGTATGATCTTCCCAGGAAAAAGTGGAGATTACATCAATGTGACCCATTAAAGCAATCTTAAATACCCACTGATGGTTCATTATTGCAAGTCACTTTCCTTCCTGATGTAGAATTTATTCAATATATTGGAGGGGGGAGAAAGGTCTCCAGGAAGGCATCGCCTGTGCACAGCATTAATAAAAAGGGACAGCGCAAGGGATGGGCTTGACAAGTTGGAAGAGGAGTTTCCATTTACACAACCCCACTGGATTAATCAAAATCCTCCTCCTGTAGGGCATGGAGGCCAAAAGGAAAAAAATGAGGTTGTAGCCGGGTGAGGGTTAGGCTCTTCCCAGGAAAAAAAAGGGATGGGATAGAGGAAATGGCTTCAAGGTGCACCAGGGGATGTTTGGGTTGGATATCAGGAAAAAATTCTTCACTGAAAGTGTGGTCAGACACGGGAATAGGCTGCCCAGGGAAGTGCTGGAATACCATCCTTGGAAGTGTTTAAAAAATGTGCAGATGTGGCCCTTGGGGACAGGGTTTAGTGGTGGCCTTGCCAGTGCTGGGTTAATGGTTGGACTCGCTGATCTTAGAAGCCTTTTCCAAACCAAAGGATTCTGTGATTGTAAGAAGGAGCACATTGAGCTGCCAGTTTGGCTTAGGGGCAGAAAAGGGGGTGAGGGGCTCCCCAAATCATCACCACTTGCCCCCTTCCCATCCCCTGTGCAGGAAGTGCTGACAGGAGGCAGCTGTGAAGCACTTCCAGCCAGGTAACACGGGACTTCACAAAATCCCCTCTTCTTCTGTTTTACTCTTTGTCTCTGCAACCTGGATCTGAATTTATGAACACTTGGCTGTGAGTCAAGTCCAGAGGACTGGTTGTTTACTTTGTGATATTTAATACGATTCAATTACAAAATATGTTTTTGAAGAAGGAGGATTTTGTGCTATGGAAGAAAAAACCTGTCAAACCCAAGGCTGAGAGAATCATGGAATTATAGAATCACAAAACCATTTAGGTTGCAAAAGGCCTCCAAGATCATCAACTCCAACCTTTGATCGATCACCACCTTACAAGCAGACCAGAGCACTGAAGGCCACATCCACTTGTAATCCTGAACAATTCCAGGGGTGGCGACTCCATCACCTCCCTGGGCAGCCTTTTCCAATGCCTGACAACCCTTTCTGTGAAGAAATCCTTCCTCATGTCCAACCTGAACCTGCCCTGGTGCAGCCTGAGGCGTTTTCCTCTTGTCCAGAGCACTTTCTGGCTTTTCCCCCTTGCTGGTACCCAAACCTGCCCCAAAGGTGCAGGAGGCTCCTGGGGGTACTTCCCTCTTGAATCCTTGAGAGGAGCTCAGGCAGTTTGTGGGCTGAAGCTTCAGGGAGATATGTAGCACACCTTTCATTCTGGTCATTCATGAAACATAAAATGTTAACACCAGAGAACACAGAGGTCTCTTTAAAGAGATGGATTCAGGTCCTTTGCCATGTGGAACAGGTCAGGGAGAAGGTTATCAGCATCAGGAGAGGGTTTTGTGCCAGGGAGTGAGGATTGCCTCTCCTCCTCACACCCTGGGCTCCTGCCTGCAGTGCCTGTCCCCAGCTCCACAGGCTCCCAGACATCTGGGGTTGGAGGGGCCTTGGGATGTCTTCTCCTCCCGCTGGCCCAGGCAGGTGCTCCTCACATCCCTAAAAACGGCACTCACTGCTGTCACACTCCTCACCCCCACCCACTGTGAAACTGGGGACACCTGCCCAGGGGAAAGAGTGGAGGGAGTAAACACCAAATTGAAGCCTACCTTTTTATCCCCAAAAAAGCTTCCAGTTGCATCCACTGCTTTATTTGCTCCAACTCTCCTCCAATTTTCTGACTTCTCTGTGCAGCTAATTAATGAGTCAATTCATTAATATTTTTGCAGCAGAAATTCTCTTCTCATCTATAAAGCGGCCGTGCCAAATTTTTGCCTTAATTATAAACAATACCTTTTGTTTAAAGCTTTCTGCAGAGAAAACAGCAAAGACTTCTGTCTCTTCACAAGACTATTATTCAGAATGTTATCAGCAAATCTTCATCTCCAAGGAGGATTTCTCCCAACACAGTCCACCCACCTATAGATGCACTCAGGACTACAATCAATACATGTTAATTAAGCCGTAGCCCACTCCAATTAAAACTATAGGATCTGAAGGACAGACATTTGTTTTTGTCAGTAAATTAATTTAAGCATTCATTAACTTTAATTTTTAAATTATATATCACTTTAATGATAAATAATTCCTCTCATTACAGAGGAAACATATGGAAGGGAAAGATAAGATGGGAGAGACTTGGACCCAGGGAGGAATATGTTCTCGGGCTCTTCCTTCTCCCTCGGCACATCAGCAACCCCATTTATGTCAGCAAACTGGGCCCTCTCGAAAATTTGGCTGGCAAGTGCAGTGCTGAAATAAGAACAGAGATTCTTTGAGTATCTCACCTCCTTCTCTGCTGGGAACATGAAAGCTTGGCTGTGAAATCTCGGGGTTTTAGAATAGCTGAAACTTTGTGCAGGCTACCAAAATAAACACTTTTCAACGGAAATCAAAACACTACCAAGTTCACAGGTTTTTTTAATTTACATAGAAAAGGGCAGGTTGTTTTGCAGCTTAACCCTTCCTGCACATATCCCAGGCAGGGAGGAGTGATTGATAACGTGATGCCTGTGCAGTGTCCTGCACTCCCAGTTAAGCTCACCCTGACTTGCTGTGGCAGAAAATTAAATATGGAGCAGGCCAGCAATACTTGGGGCCTTCTTTTCCCAGCAGATGCTTCGTGGCACACGGTCTGGGCTGCTCCACAGGAGGGTTAGAACCCTCAACACCTGCCGAGGCACGGTCCTGAGCTCACCCAGCAGTGCCCATCACACCCTGACCATGAATTTCCCCTGCTCTGCCGCAGCACAGAGCTGAGCCAACGTCCCAAAGTCTTTCCCTGCTGCAGGAAGCAGAGCTCAGAGGAGTGTCTGACATTCCAAAGTGCTCAGGGATCACAGGCTCCTCACCCCGCCAAGCACATCCTCGCAGCGCTTCCCGGAGCTGGGGAGCTGTATAAATAGCAGCACTGCACCCGAGCCTCCCCCACACAGACCCTGCCTGGAACCTGCCAAATGACAGCAATCAAAACGGATTAACTGAAGGAATTATTCACCCCAGAGCGCCTTTACTCCTCCAGCCTTGTGCTGGACTGGTAAGGAACGAACAGCTTCACAGCTGATGGTGGCAAACAAACAGCAAAACAAAATTATTCAGGGCATAGACTGACAAAAAAAAAAGGGGGGGAGGGAAGAAAAAGGAAAAAAAAGAAAAGAAAAGCACCAGGTCTCAACCTCTTTTGAAGCTTTAGACCTGCAGACTCTTCTGACCATACTTCTTCCTTTGAAACAACTGATTATTCCTCTTCCCAGCCTGATTTAGCAGTTATCATCACAAGCCGTTCACTCCTGCTGGGTTCTTAGGACACCACATCTGCTACAAACTCCTGGAGACAGGGAGAGAATCCCTCTCTGAGCCCCACTGCACAAGCCCTGTTCCTAGACACCTCTCTTTAATCCAAGAGCCAAAACAGGAGAGAGTCAGGATAGGCCCAGCCAGGCCTTCCAGAGATTACCCAGGGCTCCTAACAGCCAGACAAGTAACAACTACTTGTACCCACATTAAGCAGAGCAGAGCATCCCAGCCTTCTCAGAGCCAAAATTCACTTTTTTCCAGTTCTCTGACTCTTGAAATCTCCTGTCTCGCACTGTGTCACTCCCTCCACCCCACAATGCCAAAATTAACTCTATTCTCCCTTCTCAAGATCCACACCCTTCCCTCCCCCATGGAGAACCATCCCTAGCAGGGTGGCTTTGCTGGATGCAAAGGGATTCCTCCTGCAGGAGAAGCCCTGCTGCCTCAATTTCCACGTGTCAGTATCAAAGCAGGCAGGGGATAACCCAGTGCTTTGAGCAGTCTGAGAGTAGGACCTGCAGCTTGGAAAACTTCTTTGGGAGGAACACACAGGACCTATGCAATGCAGAAGGCTCCATCAAAAGGGCAATGGGGCAGTGAAAGAGAAACTATGCAAAATATTACTTTATTAGTAACCTGTTTACTTAACTACTGCAGAGATTTTTTTAAAAAAAAAAAGCTTTTTCCCCTTTTATCCATTAGCTCCTCTTCCATCCAGCTGCACTGCTGAATTCCCATATTTATGACATCAGTGCATGTTGCTATAGAGATAATTAATTAATGCAACATAATCAAGTCAGCAATTTTGCTCCTTTACAGCTTAACACAGGACTGGAAATAGAGTGGGGAGAACACCAAAGCATAGTTCTGAAAAGCAGGGTTTTAATGGTCCTTTAAGCACTGAGAGTTGGGTCTGAAAGTCATTTCCATAGCACATGAAATGTGCCACATTTGGCATAATCACTGTCATTAGAAGCCCGGGAAAAAATCAGAAAAACAGCAACAAAGAGGAATGAAAGTTCTGACAAAAAAATTACAGGTGGAGAGCAGAGTTCTCTGAGCACCCAGCAAAACTCTTCATCTCCACCTGGCAAAAACGCCCCGGCTCAACAGGCCAAAGAGGCTGCAGGCTGTGATATCCTAGTGCCTGAATCCCAAGCACACCGGGATTTTTTCCAAGAGCCACCCAAAAATCCCTTTCCTGGGGTCCCTGCCGTCCCTGGAGGAGCCAGCGGGTGATGAGCAGGGGGTTGAGACGACCTCTCTGCACGGCACAGACTCCATGCCATGCTCAGCCAGGAGCTTTCCAGCTGCCCAGGCCACAGCCAGGTTTTCCTGGCCACACCAGGAGGTGAGAGCAGGCACTTTGGCCTCTCTCACCCGTGGCTGCCTCCTGACAGGCAGGTTGGCATTTCACAGCTGACAAGGACATCAGTGACTTGCCAACATGGCCAGACACTCTGATGGGAGCTAGAGCTCCACCCAGGAGCCTGCCTTCCTGCCAAGAACTAGGCCAAAAAAAAAGGATGCTGTGGAATATCCAAGTAGGTGCCACACTTGGTGGAGCTTGTAGCTCCACCCCTTTGTTAATTTAGAAGACTAAAATCAGTCCCCCTTTTTCAAGGGAAGCCTTATTTTTTTTTGTCCTGTACTAATTAGAATCTTTTTATATACTTTTCAGTTCAGGGTCTCTGCCTTCTGAGGTTAGAAAGACGAAAGCAGCACAGATGAAATTAGGTCACTTAACCCTCAGGACGCTCCCATTCCTCAGCAAAAGTTGCTCCACACAGAGTGGAGCCAAGGGGAAAAAGCTTTAAGAGAGACACATGCAGAATAACTGAGCCAAAGGCTGTGTTTTGGGGACAAGAGTGACATCATAAAGCCACATTTGCCTTCCACAACCATGAAGATTTTCAGGCTGTGGCATTTCCATGGCAAGTTTCACTGCAAAGCCACAACTGAAGCTACCTACACTTCTCAGAGAACTGCTCAGCGAAGAAACAACCAAATATTATTTTAAAAAACTGAAATAGAATTTAGTAGGAAAATCAGCAGACCAGAATACTGCTGCCCAGCTTTATAAGCTGTCTCCACAATACCACAGAGAGACTTTTCACAGAGGTGTGGAGAACAAGGGGAAAATGGCCTTATTAAGCTGAAGGAGGGAAGGTTTGGATGAGTATTGGGAAAAAATTCTTCCCTCTGAGGGTGGTGAAGCCCTGGCACTGTGTGCCCAGAGAAGCTGTGGCTGCCCCTGGATCCCTCAAAGTGTCCCAGGCCAGGCTGGATGGAGCAACCTGGGACAGTGGAAGGTGTCCCTGCCCTGCCCACGGCAGGGAGGGTGGGATTGGCTGAACTTCAGTGTCCTTTCCAACCCAAACCATTCCATGTTTCCACACACTACTTCAATTAAAGCACTGAAAAATGCAGTTTTTATGTTGCATTCATGTACAGCACAGTCAAAGAAAATGAGGGCCAAAAAAACCACCCAAGAATTAAAGGCATTATGATTTGTTTGGAGACTTCAGCGTCAGCTCCCGGTTCTCTCCAGGCTCAGCTACTTTCAATAGGATAAATTGCACAGAGTCACTAAAAATCCAGAGCTTATTGCACACCATCTGCAGGCAGAGAGAGCCCTCTATTCCCACGCCAGAGCCTCTTTCCTGGCAGGCTGCTGCTGTGACCTGTTGCAAAGCTTCTCCGTGTCTGCCTGCAGCAGAGTCCAGGAGGAGACAGCTGCACCTCAAGGGCTCAGCTCAGCTGAGGGAGGAGGGTGGCAGAAACCTGTAGGACAATTTTCCTGCCCCTCTTTGGACAGCAATATCCAAGCCACTGGAGTATTTGCCTGATCTGCACAAAACCCAGAGGAAAAACCCACTCTTGCAGCCACCAGCTGCTGCTGCTGCAAAGGTTTATAACTGGAATAAAGAGAGAACACATCCTCCCTAAAGCCAGACGACAGCCCAACCCAGATAGAGGCAAGAAATCATCTCTGGTGAGAGCAACAATGAGCAATTTAGCTTGATTATATCCTTGCAGATCTCCCTATTTATAATGGTTTGCATTATTTGGAATGCAAACTGGTGGGTATTTTTTTTTCCCCTGTGCATCAGCTCTCGTGACCAAAACTTGTCATTAGCTCCTGATTAAAAGAGATTTTAAATAAGGAGTGGAAACAAGCCCAAAAAAATGCTGCTGCATCCCCGTCCTCTTGTATCAGACTGACTGCTGCAAATGTCAGCTCTATTTACTGTTTGCAGTCCACTAAGCTTTTTTGTCTTGCAGGAGAGGTAAAACTGGGAATACTGGATCAGGTGGGAGGAAAGAACAAGGGAGGAGAGGTAAATAAATAAACAACCACGGGTCCCATGTGCCCAGGAGGCTCCTGGTAAGTCATAATTGCAACATACATGCAAGTTTGTCCACAGATGCAGCAACTAAATAAGCTTCACTAGTGAGAGCCTGACCTTTTCCATCTTCCCCCCAGCAGAAATCAGGCTCTGACAAGGACCAAAAAAAGGGTTAGAAATAGCAAAGATAATAAAGTCAGGCATCAGAAGCACAGGAGGCTGAAGGGAAAAGGTAGGCAGGTGAAAGGACAACCCAGGAAAACCTGAAATATTGCAAGTCATCCTCTGTGGCCGAAATACCATGAGATAACCTATCCCACTAAAATATTGGCAGTGGAGGACGAGGCCAGGTGAGTCCAGGAGCTCCATTTCCACGCTGAGAGGAGGAGCTGGCTCTGCTTCAGGCATGGACCTGCTCCTCCTGGCACAAGTTTGCAGCAGGATTTTCAGCAGGACAGAACTCCCCTCCAGCAAGGTGCAGGCAGAGACCAAACAAGATCAGTTTGAGTTTCCCAGACTCGGTGGCATCCAGACCACAGGAAACGTGGCTGGTAATTCCAAGGGGTGGGTTCCTAACCCCAGGGATGGCCCAGCCTCAGCCTTGAGGGGGGGTCTGTACTCACAGCCACCATCTCCTCTGTGCAGGGAGAACCCAGAGCAGAGCTGGGTGACCCCATCAGCACACAGCACATTTAGGATGTTTATGGCTTTTATATTCACCTTAAACACTGTGTCCAGTTCTGAGACCCTCTCAAGAAAGATTCCGAGGGGCTGGAGCGTGTCCAGGGCAGGGAATGGAGCTGGGGAAGGGGCTGGAGCCCCAGGGGTGGCTGAGGGAGCTGGGAAAGGGGCTCAGCCTGGAGCAAAGGAGGCTCAGGGGGGACCTTGTGGCTCTGCACAACTCCCTGCCAGGAGGGGACAGCAAGGGGGGGTCGGGCTCTGCTGCCAGGGCACAGGGACAGGACAAGGGGAAACGGCCTCAGGCTGTGCCAGGGGAGGCTCAGCTTGGAGAGCAGGAAGAATTTCCTCATGGAAAGGCATGTCAAGCTTTGGAAAGGACTGGAGTTTGGAAGTTTGGAGTCCCCATCCCTGAAAGTGCCCAGGGAATGACTGGAATGACTGGACTGGCACTCAGTGCTCTGGTCTGGTTGACAAGGTGGGCATCAGGCACAGCTTGGACTCAGAGATCTTGGAGGGCTTTTCCAACCTAAATAATTCTGGGATTTAGCCCCTGCTTAATTGGCCAGGCTGAGCTCCACTGGGAGAGGCACAGCAGGACCTGAGCATGGGAATCACTGCACAGATGCAGCAGCTCAGTGGGTTCAGTCTCCAGAAGGTGCTGGGTTTATTGACACATCTTTTAGTCAAGAGGATGGGAAAGGGGATAGAAAGGAAGGGATCCTCACCCCTGCATCTTCCTGACAGTACTTAGAGCACTCTGCCTTCATCAGGCAGGCTCAGGGCTTGCTGGTGAGCAAATCCACTGCTCAGAGAGCTCAAAACTCCTCTCTCAAACCCTCAGCCAAATCCACACTAATGCACTGCTCCCGACTGCACAGGTACTCAGCCCTCCTCCAAGCCCTGAGAGCAGGGAAAGCTAACTCCAATAAATGCAAAGCGACTCCAGTCGATTCCACCTCTTAAATGCAACACTTAATTAACTCTGCTGGGGCTTCCTTAGCTCTCTCTGCTTGTGTCTCCATGCCACCGAGGTTAGGAAAACACCTTCTCCCTCTGCACGGAGGGGCCCTCCCCGCCCCGTGCTGGCATCACACAAAGCACAGAGCAGCCCCAAACTGAGAGAGCCTTGCTGCAGAGAGCTGGGAGCAGATGGTGGCTCTTTACTGCCCTGGCTGACCCTGGCTTGGGCTCCAACCCAGCAGCCTCAGCAGGCTCTGGTGCTCGAGTGGAACGGCAGAAACCAAGCTGTCACCCCGCTAGATCCAACACTTGGAGTCAGCAACGCTGAGCTCTCCACAAGAAAAGAAAAAGAAAGAGAAGCAGAGATGGGGAGTGGAGGGAACAACCCAAACCAGATGTTTTAAGCAGCTGGCATGGCTGTTTCTCCCAAGATGCTGATGAAGGCAAACGCTGCGGTTTGACAGACCCCCATCAGCCGCCCTCTTCCTGCGAACAGAGAATTCAAATCAGCCCTGCTGGATTTAATCATCCTCTCCCCTTAAATAATAAACCGGGGGCAGGACAGGAAAAGGATTTATTCATGTCACTAACTGTCAAAAAATGTTTACTGTGCTAAAATAACCCGCAGTAAGAAAAGAAAAAAGAAGAAGAAAGAGAAAACACCCAGAGGAGAGGGAAGTGGGAGAACATCAGCTCTGCACGAGGGACTTGGACATGCCCAGGTCAACGTTGAGGCAGGACAGACATGGGCTCTTCCAGCAGATATTAACAGGGAAAGCAGGGCAGGAAGGAAGGGGGAAGCACACTGGCTGGCTCAGTGTTTGAGCTGGGCTCTGCTTTTCAGGCAGAGCTGAGAACACACTTTTTTTTAAGCAGAGTTTGTGGGACTTGCACCAAACCCCAGCACAAACTCAACAGGTTGCACAGTAGCTCCCCACAGCCCTGGCCTGACAGCCTGCATGACAGCAGAACCCATTCTCAAAAGATCTTCAGAGAGAGGAAGAAAATATACCAGAAGCAGGGCTGCAAGATGCTCCTCCTGCCAGAGAAAGGTCAGGGGACGCCAGAGGCCTGAGAAATAACAGCAAAAATTCAACGTAGCAGGAAAAACAAAGACTTTGAAGCATGACCCAAACAGCCTCCAGCTCTGTCACACCAGGCATGAATCCTTTACAACAGGGCACACGAAGGGCCCAGAACACAAAAGGTTGAACAATCTGGCAAAAGTCCATCAAGGGCTACTAAACATAAAGTTACAGATTACCTTTCAGCTCAGGAAGCCCCGAAGCTGCAAAATGCCCCCGACTGGGAGGGAGCAAGATGCCCGTGCAGACTCCCTCTCAGGACCCTGCCCCTCGCTGGAGCCCCACCGGGGAGCTCAGCACAGCCAGTGCACACTGCAGAGGCAGGGGCTGAGGGCCACCTCTCCCCAGGGCAGGGGCTGGGAGGCTGCTGGCACAGCCCCAGGGAGAGAGGCCCATTAAGGGGGACCCATGGAGAGCTGCACCCACACACATCTTGCCCAGGGAAGCTGCGGATGCCACATCTCTGGAAGCGTTCAGGGATAGGTTGGACGGGGCTTGGAGCAACCTGGCCTCGTGGGAGGTGTCCCTGCCACGGCAGGGCTGTGAAACAAGATAAGCTTTAAGGTCCCTTCCAAGCCATTCTGGGATTCCATGAGGTCTAGGACCCCCTCCCCAGCTGCAGCAGTTAAATGGGGGCAGGCCCAGAGCAGAGCCCATATGGAACATCCCATCACCCCACACACCCCTTACAACTGGAGCACGGCCTTCCAGACAGCCTGGCCACAGTGGACACGCCACAGTTTTCCAACAGCTTGCACTGAAAATTCCCCAAGCTCCCCTGCAACTCATTTCTGTCATCTCATGCAAAACCAGCCTGTCTCCTTTCTCCCATCCTGTTTTTTCATACTGGTGCTCACAGCAGGAACCCTGTACAGATCAATCTGTTGATGTTTTGAGCACGTTCCCAACATTGTAGAGCTCTCCTGTGCTTCAGCAGCTATTTCTCATCCTGGGAGACACTCTGCTGGTGGGATTGGACAGCACAGTGGAGGTGCAGTGGGAGCCATACCAGGGGTTCCCATTCCCAGCTTGAGGCCTTAAGGAAACAGCCACCTTCAGAAAACAGTCAGCAGGAAAATTAGGCACCAGCAGCGTGGAATTTCTGACTCTCACATCCCCTCGGGTAGCCCAGCATCTGGGAATGCCCAGAGGCCTTTCTAGATAAATCAGTGCAAGGGACAACCTTATCAGGGATAACATCAAGCAGCTGAACCCAGGAACAAATTGTTTGTCTGTGCCTTTCATCACAAGTCCTTAGGGGACAAGCAGTGGGATGAGATTCCCTCCTGCCAGGATTAAATCAGGACGACTGTCACAAGAAAATGCACCCAGCTGCTGCACAACCTCCCTGGACACTGCAGGCTCTGATCCAGAGGTGGCCAAACACAGGCACACGGGGAGCAGGGTGAGAACCACAGGGAAGCAGAGCCAAGCCCTGCCTCATAACTTATCCCAGCAGCAGGATGTCATTCCAGCTCCACCTGCAGGAATTTCTGTGGGTGAGAAAGCCTGGAAGGTTACACGGGAGAGGTGTTGCTCTGGGAAGTGAGGGAAGCCGAGGTTGGTGGGGAGGAACAGGCTGCAGGTGAGGAGAGCAGGGAAGGTGGTGAGCCTGGGGGTTATATAAAAATACCATTAAATAGCTTGGAAAGCCAAGAGCCTTGAGTTTCTTGGCACAATCCCACAGGCAAATGCTGAGTGCACTTTCCCAAGTGTGTCTTCTAGCAACCTCCAGGAATTCCCTGCTCCAGCCCCTACTGTCCCTGAGTTCCATCTCTCCACACAGCTGAAGTTTCCAGGAGGAATATTTGCTGAGGTTGGATTTTACAGGAGTATTAGAGAACAATGGCAAAACGAAGCATCAGTTGACAGAAGGGAACTTGCACGATACAAATTGCATTAAAAAAAAAAAAAAGTTACTCTTCTAGATTGGGGAATCACAACAGGTGTGTCCTTGCAAAATTATTCACCCCTTTAATTAGAGATTTTTTTGGGGAGGTGGCGGGTCATTTAAGAAACCTGACATGATTTGGGCATCAAGCTCAGGCTAAAAAAAGTAGAAATCCAGCTGGTTTCTCAAGTAACCCATTGTATAGAATCTTTAGTGTTGGAAAGAGCTCCTAGACCAAGTCCAACCCCTAAAAAAGGAGAACACCATTAAGAGTGTTATGCCTTCAGTATTTTCACACCTACAGGAAAAAAAAAATAAAACCAAAAAACCTCAAACTTATTAAATTCCAGGGAAAAACACATCCCAAACCTTCAAATCTGCACGATTTTAAACCACAGGTATTTCAATGTTATCTGTACAGCACCAATCACAGCCAGGAAATGCATGAGCACGTTACAGCTCACAGGAGAAATCCCTGCAGGTAAAAGAGCTGTGAGACAGGAGAGTTCCCAGCATGGATAGCCAGTCCCAGAGCAAGTGCAAGGCATGGAGAGAGCCTCACACAGGAAACAGGGAAAGCTGCGACCTTGAGATGAGAACATAGTAATAGTTCTATAAAGATGTCCATCTCCTATTTATAGAAAATACCTGTGCAGATAGCCAGGAAGCCATGCATAAAAATCCTGCACAAGCTTCCAAGAAAACCCCTCATCCATGCTCCCATCTCCATATCAATCCATGGCAAAGCTGTACTAAATGCCTCTCTTCCTCCCCACAGCTGAGACCTCAATGCTGGGCATTTTAGCTGAATTATCAGCACTTGCTGTGCTGGGCTTTACCTATGCAGACAGCAATCATGGGTGGGGGGAAAAAAAAGGAAAAAACAAAAGAAGAAAAATCCTGTTGAACTTATTCAAAGGCTGGAAATGCCTCATAGCCCTGGCTATGATTTTCTTGCATCTCTCTTCAAGCAGAAAAGCAGCACAATATGGACTAGAGATCTGAAGTGGCAGCTGGACTGAGAAAGAAGAATGTTTGGTGGGGTAGTACACGCTCAGAAAAACCAACAGCATCCTAAACTGGATCGTTTTTACCAGCTTTAAAACCCAAACTGAGGCTTGTAGGAGACTCCAGAGAACACTGGTGATTCAGAGTTAGAAACGAGCCTTTTTCCCCCAGAGTGGCTTTGCAGGGATTTTGGAGAGAAAGAGCTGGCAGCAGTAACAAATACAGCATATATAACATGAACACACAGGGACAGACCGGGCACCAGCAGATTGGAATTACCCCACTGCAATCATCAGGTGCCCTCTACCAGGCCAGGATTAATGCAGTCTCAGCACAAAAGGCCAAGCAGGCTCTAGACAAAACATTTTCCATCTTATGGAAAATAAGATGGCTTAAATTCCCCCCACATGAACCTGTGCCAAACCGTTCCTGTTGGACAGACACCTCCAAACGCCGTGGAAAAGCCAGCAGGGAGCACCAGCATGGATAAAAGAACAGCTTCCAGCAGCTTGTGTTTCATACCTGCCCAGCCTGGGGCTCGGAGCAACCTGGGATCGTGGGAGGTGACCCTGCCCAGGCAGGGGTGGAACGGGATGAGCTTTAAAGTCCCTCCCAACCCAAGCCATTCCATGAGTCCGTGATTTCCCAGAGCTTCCCCCAGGAGGGACCTCTCCCATTGCAGCACTGCAGCGCTGGGATCACCGGGACGCTGCTCTGGAAAACAACAACATGAATGATGTTGTTATAAATGCATATTATGGAGTTGGCTTTTCACGAATACTGACATGAATGCAATATGGGAAGGTTGTACTGTATTCTCTTTTATTTATAGAGTTTAGAGATGTGATGAACGTATATTTTTTGATTCTAACATAATGTTAAAGACTGGGTTTTTTGGTTTTTTGTTTTTTTTCTTTGAAGCATCTAAACTGGCCAAACCAGAAGGTAGGGGGAGTCATCCTGCATTGCTGGAACCTCTGTTATCAAGTGTCTTATCCAAATAAAGATGACCAAACCTCAGGAGAAGAATTTATGAGACCTATGTTAACCAGACTGAACGGGAGCCACCTACAGATAAATCTACCAGGTAAAATGACTGGGGAGAATTGAAACTGAACAAAGGAATTCAAACCCAAAAGGAATGTTTGAATCATGCATTAGAGTCTATTGGATATGTAACACAGAGATCCTTAAAACAAAGTGTGCTGCTGGCTGGCTTGGGGCAGCCACCCTCAGCTGAAAAACTTTGTTTTCTGTCTCCTAATTGTCTATTTTAATTTTTTTTTAATTAAACTTATAAACTTTTCTAAGAAAGTGAACCTCGTTTTTCACAATGCGTAGAGGAATCATCAGCTCAGGTAAGTCTCAGTACCTCTGATATCAGATCCACCTTTCAGCTGCTGCACTGAGCCATGTCCCACAGCCTCCGGTGCTCCAGGAGCATCGGCAGGTCACAGACAGCACAGAAAGAAGCCAAAAGGCCTTTTGCAAGGACAGAAACAGCTCTGAGAGAGACACCTGGGGAAAGAAATCCAAGCAAACATCCAAAGAACTCCTCGTTCCAGCTCTGCTCCAGCACAGCTCCACCAAGAGCTTGGTTCTCCTGTGGATGGGTTGGGCAGAGGTGGGGAAGTCACCCAGAACGGGCCACCCCTCCCAAATAAGCGCACACCGTCATGAAGGATCAATTAAAACCAGCAGGAGCAGAGGAGAAGGTGCAATTCCACCCAGTGTTCAACTTTTCCATCACAGTTTTCCTGGGTTTTTTTTTTTTTTTTTTTTTTTGCGGGGTGGGGGGGGGATCGGTACCTTTTGCCTGTGAGCAACGATAAAACTACTGATTAAACTTTAAAGGGGGGCTTGTCTTTGAACCAGAGGAGAGGCACAGCAGGGAAGGGATGCATTATTTAAAGCAGGGTTTGTGTTTTCTACCCCAGCAGCCACCACGAGATTTACCAGGCAAAGCACGGTGCTACTACAGAGTCAAAATCCGAGTGCCCGGAGATGAACATTCCATGGTAATGCATGCCTGAATAATCCCTTTATCACACCTTCTGATTGTAACTTTAACAAGGAACAAGTTTTACAGCTAATATTTGGGAGAACTGCAACGGGGTTTTTTTTATGGCCTGCCAAGAATTCACGGGAGAACGAGTCTCACCCAAGTTTACTTCTTCCATCAGGGGACTAAAATAGATTTTTCACATAAAATTACCTATCACATGCTGCTTATAAAAAGATGCGGCTGTAAACATGCTGGGGGCTGGAAGCTAGTATCACAAGGAGGAAAAAAATTCCTGCGGGAAGCCTGTCTGGCAAGCCCTTCCTTCCCTGCCGTGGTAGCCGGGCTCCTCCAGCCCCGCGGCAGCTGCTGCAGCAGCGCTGTGCTCTGGATGTGCGGCCAGCCCCTGGGTGTGTTTGCCTATCATTTAAAGTCGACGTTTCTCGCTTTCTTTTTTACCTTCTAAATCAAAGAAGAATTAACCTTTGGGGGGGAAAAATAAAAAACCTGCACGGCCCATCTCCTGCAGTGTTGGCACAATTGTTTTCATTTGCAAGCAAATGGAAGTTGAACTTAAATGTCAAATATTCATTTATCAGCATTAACCCTGCTGCCCCTCCCCTCTTTGTCCTCACTCACTCAGGCCTTTTTCTTGTTTGTTTTTCAGCGGGCTCAAGAGTGTAAAGTCATTTTTGTGCCCCAGATCACCCCCTGAACTCCTGAGCCACTGCTTGTCCCCGTGACAGGATTGCCTGTTTTAGGCAGCATTATATATATATATATATATATACACACACACACATATATATAAAATCGGACTTTCAAAAAGGCTGCCATGCAGGGAAATCCATTCTCATCAATGGCGCGACTCCCAGAATCTGTTCCTCATTCCTTTTCCATTTGGAAATGTCAATGCGTGTTGTCAGAGCGCAATTGTTTTCCTTACTCATGCGCAGCAGCCAGGTAGAAAGCGCTCAGCTCTGCGCTGGGAAAAAGTCTCTGGCTTTATCCAGCCCCCCCCCTCAGTTTCGAGAGGATGCTTCCCAGGCTGGCTGGGCCCTCGGGAATCACGGCTCACGCACTCATCCTCTGTACCAGCGGTAAGGATCCTCCCCCCGGGAAATTCGGGTTCCTTGCGCTCCGGCCGCTGCTGAAGGAAAGGCAGGCACAAGGACACGTCCAGAAGGTGCCAGAGAAACCTCAAGGAAAATCCATCAAGGAACATGGGCAGCCTCTGACTTGAAATGTGGGAGCTAGAAAGAGGACTGGGGCTTTGTTGTGGTGGCGATTTTCGCCCAAGCCAGAAAGGCGAACTGCGGAACGTGGTTCTTTTATCGCTCTCCAGAGCCGCTCCTCAGTGGAACAAGCTACTCACAATCTTTTCAGCTCAGTAATTGTTGGGGCTTTTTTCTCCTCAGCAATCACAAAGAAAAGCTGCTGAAAGGTGCCGGCAATAGACTTCTTAAAGAGCTGTTGACAACTCCCAGGAAACTTTTACATTTCGAATGCATTCTGCCCACATTTCCTGTATTTTCTGTGGTTCTTAAGTTCCTCAATTTAGCACACAAAGCTATTTGCATGAAAATAGCATCTTGAGAGTTTCTTACAGAAGACTTACAATACCTTGCCTTAAAAAAAAAAAAAATACACCACATAATTGTAGAATAATGTGTTGAACATCTCAGGTAGCCGGAGTAAGAGGAGAATGAAGCACAAAACTGATTGCAAACATTTTTCTTTCATTTTAGATCCCATCAAGCTCTCATTCTCCAGCTGCCACTCACAATGGTACTCCTGGATACACTAATCCAGTGCCATTATCATTCTCTAAAGGCAAGAAGCGCTTTTATTAAAGCAAAGACAAATTAATTTAATGGTTTCACTGCCTGTGTTTCTAAAAATACATGTAGATTTCCTCTTGACCTGCCGAGAGAAAATTCTGTATTGATACATTCTTGGGTAAATGAGAGATAAACATCCCATCTGGTAAGCACCTTTTGCCCAAAGTCCCACAGAAATGGCTGGGATCTGTGATGCACCACCCAGGTCAGCCGAGTGATAGCTGAGGGATTAAATCTCCTCCTAGAGGAGATAATCCTCAATAAATCCACCAGACTACAAATTCCACCGAGATAAAATGTTCTGGGGAGCCAGCAACTCTCACCTAAAGACGCTGCACCTCCAATCAGCATCTTAAATTACACCATGGAATAAACAGGACAGCTGGCAGTTCAACATGCTCCAGATTAAACAAATCATAACAAATAAACAAACAAACAAAAACCAAACCAAACCAAAAAAAAAAAAAAAAACAACACACCAGAGGGGTGTGTTTACTAAATTTTACACTCTCTGATGTTTCTGGGTGAAAGTCTCACAAAGAGAGGTCGCTCCTAATGCTGGATGTTGGGGTGAGCAAAGTATTTTCCAAGTATTTTACTTGCTTAGGTCCTGGAATTCACACTTCTGCTTCAGAATTCCTAGTAAAGAAGAGGTATCTGGCCTCCAACTGTGCCAGGGGAGGTCCAGGCTGGACATCAGGAACAATTTCTTCACGGAAAGGGTTGTTAAACAATGGGAGGGGCTGCCCAGCGAGGTGGTAGAGGTGTTCAACAAAGGGTTCGTGGCACTCAGGTGCTCTGGTCTGGTTCACCGAAGAAAACCAAACAACCCAAAAAAAACCCCAAACCAAACCAAACCAAACCAACCAACCAACCACAACAAACCCAAACACCCACAAAGAATAGCAAACCACTGGAAAGAAGAGCACCCGGGCTTTTCTTTGTGGACATCCCAGCTTCAACCCTGCCTTTCTTACAAAAAAACCCCTCAGGACCATCTCCTCAAATGGCACATAGGAAGGACTTCTCTTAGTGTGAACAAATGCTGAATTATCTTGATGCCTGGCAGTGTTCAGCACATCATCACACAAATTCACTTTTAAAAATGGCAAGGTCACCTCCAAACAGCTCTTAAGGAGCTGTTCTCATGGAAGTGTTTGTGTGCACAAATGCCAGAAAAACACAAATAGCAAGAAATATACTGAGAGTAGAAAGAAAACATTTAAAAATCACTGCGAGTAGAGGAGCTCTCCCCCAAGAGGCAGCAGGAGGTTTTTATTTTTTAACACTTCTGACTGTTATTGCAAAGGCAGGAAGAAAAGACAAATTAGAAAGATGAGAAGGCAGCAAAGCACAAGGTCAGCAATAATGTGACTCTGAGGTATTATTGAATTCAGTCAAGGTTAATCACAGGAGCCACATTTTTTACCTTGGTGCCTTCACCAGGTGGCTTCATGTGATGTAAGGATCCAGCCCAAGAAACATTAGATTCTCTCATTTCTGCCTCACCAAGAAGTATTTGCAAGACCCTGGTTAATTAAACTAATAAACCACAAGTGAAAGCCTGGGCTGGT
Source organism: Cettia cetti (assembly GCA_013401135.1). Lineage (NCBI taxonomy): Eukaryota > Metazoa > Chordata > Aves > Passeriformes > Sylviidae > Cettia > Cettia cetti. The sequence goes on along the minus strand of VZUI01043579.1, from coordinate 63,579 downwards.
GCCACTTTTTGACAAACACATTGTGTGGCATTAACAGCCCTTATCCCATCGTGAGGGGATGGGAGCAGGGAAGGAGCAGCACCGGGGAGAACAAGACAAACCAGCTGATTTTCAATTAAGAGCTGAAATAAAAATGAAGTGCTTTTAGTGCTCGGCCTTCAAACTGCCAATACTCTTAAATAACACAGATACCTGGCCATCCTACAGCCCTGATAAATCAACTTCACTTGTTTAAAGCAGAGCTCAGCGGCACTTATTTAACAAGCACCGCTTCACGCACGACTCAACACAGAGAGAAAGCCTTCTGGGGCAAAGGGAAAGGTCTCTGAGGAATGCTGGGAGGCAAAAATTCTCTTTGGACTAGAAATCACTCAGCACAGCAGCCTCTGGCCAGGCACAGAGCACTTGGAGAACATCTGTCTCTGCTTAGGCTGAGGTAGGTCCCAGCTTGTCCCAGGAAGGGATGCTGATGTCCCCAGAGGTGATGCAGCTGGTGAGGGGTGGAGGTTGGGATTGCAGGCTCCTGGAGGGAGAAGCAAACACCTCAGAAGCTGGCTGAGCTCAGGACACCCTAAAAATCCTCCTCAGTTACGCTTCTTCCTTGTTGGCTTTGCTCGAGGACATCTAGAGCTTTTAAAAGCATCACAAGTGGTTTTGGCCTGGAGGTTGGAGGTCGAATTTGGAAGATGGGTGCTGATGTCTTCACAGACAACCGATGGGTGAGGGTCTTTAGGAGAAATGGGTGTTAATGTCTTCGAAATGGGTTTAATGTTAGTCACAGGACCCAGTCTGCCTCCTGAACTTTAGGGTGATGGGAGAAATGTGTCCACACAAGACAATTGCAGAGTCCAGACGGTCTGAACATCTGGTGGATCTACAGAACCCAGACAGCATGAACTCATAATTCTGGAGGAGATTAACATGTCCAAGGGAGGGAATGTGTGACGGGCAGCTCGGGCAGGCTGCACCTTCCTCCTACCTCAGCCAACAGGGAAAGGAAGAGGGCAACATGTGGCTGGGAATTTAGGATAAGAGGCTGAGTTCTGTGAAACTGAGAGAGAGACCTCACAGGGATGTGCCCCAGTGGAGTCTCTCCCCTTATTTGAATAAAGTTGCAGGACTCCTCTGTCTCCTTTGTGGACACAGGCTTTTCAGAGTGTGGCTTTTCTGCACCAACTGGAGCCTTGTTTGGGTGGCTCAGCAGCATCCAAGGTGTCAGTGGGACCCATTGGTGGAGGATGACTCCAAAGCCCCGTCTCTGCCTCTGTTTCAGTCCCTGTAACATTGCACAGCCTATTCACCTGCCCCTTGTAATCTGGCCACCTCCCACCACAGGTGGACCTGTGCACACATTGTACAGATTCCAGCTTTTTCTCCAGGAGTGTCCATGCATCCTCTGCAAGCTCCCACCTGTACTGACGTCTCCTTCCTTACCAGCTCCTGCCAGGGTCGGGATTAAATGCACCAGATCGTATTTCTTGTTCAGACTCAGACATTTACTAATTCTTATTTATGTTACAGTCTCACAAACTGTGAGTTCTACAGCACTTCTACCTAACAAATTAAAAATGGAGCCCTCTCTCTCTCTCTCTCTCTACAAGGCCTTTTAAGGATGAACTGTCCAATTAGGAAATGACACCTGAATTTTTTTTTTACTTTTAGTCCAATAACCAACCCCCTGTGGCCTGCAACGTGGACTTTTCTTTCCATTTACAAAATACCACCCAGCCCCATGAAGAAGAAGGTGAAAAAGAAGGACTGGCCTCTGCCCTAAAACCTCCATCTTGCCTTATATATATATATATATATTACTATATTCTAAAACCTTAAACTCTAAGTTTCTACCCTGTGCTATCACACACTTCCATTCAAACCACACACCCACAATCCCAGTGCTGTCACTCAATTTTGGAAGCCTTTTCCACGGCCTCAAGTCAAATGCAGAGTTTGCTTGGGGGTCAGTGCCTGTCAGCACAGAAAGCCTGGAATTCCCAGTGCCCAGGGTTCCAGCAGTTCCCTCTGGGTGGATGTACCTCAGGCACCACTGCTGCTGCTGCCATCTCACTGTCCTGCTTGTTTAGGGCTGAGGGAAGCTCCTGGACGTTCTTCACCACATTTTAAGTGCTCAGAGCTTCACATTTCGTTAGTGGTGACTCTTCCCTGTCATTATCTCCTGCTCCAGTTTCTGTATCCGGATGTCTTTGATCCATTTACAATAAGATCCACTTATTCCAAGCCCTGACCCCGCATCTTTTGATGCAACACACAATTCTTCACGAGAGCCTCTTTCCTTCTGCCAAAGAGCTCTCCAGGAGCAGCTTTGTGTTACAGCCAAACCCATTCAAAGGCCCCTTTACACACTCATGCTGAAGCTCTCTTTCAATCAGCTCTCCTCGTGGAAGTGCTCTTGTCCACACGTGCTCCCTACAAAGCCTCTCAGTGCCTCCAGAGGGGGGGGTATGGACAAATGTGCATTAACCTTCCCTCTAAAAAACCTGAATATGGAGAACCAAGGTTATCCCAAAGGCCTAATAACCAGTGGAACAGCTGCAGCCCTTGCAGAGTGTTGAACTGCCTTCTTGGGATGCTTGGATGAGGGAAATCAACACAAGTATTTTGAAAGAGTGCTCCTTCATCTCTCTCAAAACTACCAATAATCAGGAGCTAATTTTCTCTGTCCTGTTAGAGCTTGTTTGATTTCTTAAGAAATTAAGACCTGTCCTTTAGGTTAGGATGATACAAGCACCGATGATTTTTCAACGGCTCAGCTTCAGGCTTGTAGAACAGCAAAATTATCATCACGTATCATTAGGTAAAGCAGAAGTTTCATTATTTAAAGCAAAAAAACCACGCATTAATATTCTCTGTGATAAATGCAGCAGCATGTCTGGTAGAATCATAAAACATCCAGAGCTGGAAGGGGGCCACAAGGATTATCAAGTCCAACCCCTGGCCCTGAAGAAGACATCCCAGCAATCCCACCCAGTGCCTGAGAACATTGTCCAAATGCTCCTTGAACTCCAGCAGGTTTGGGGCCATGACCATTCCCTGGGCAGCCTGTTCAGCCTCTGACCACCTCAATTCACACTTCTGGATACAAACATTTTGGAAAACAGCCTGAACTCTTCTGTAATATCAACATAATCCAAAATATGGATCAAGCAGGAGCCGTGGCAAGGGAGCAGCACCACAGAAACACAGGTGGTTTACTTCTCACCTGCCCCCATGCATGTAAACTTAAATCCATAAGTGCCCCGCAGCCGAGGTGTGGAGGAAACATTCAGATCCTGGGTTTAGAGCATTTACTGTCCAACGAGATGTGGCCCTTCCCTTAGGGATACACCCATGCTTCGGGGAGGGGCAAAAAGGGTGTGAAGGCGTTGAGTGCATAGCAGCACTCCGCTCCTCCTCACACACCAGCCCAGTGCCACTGGTGAGCTCCAACCTACAAAAACCGAGGCTGAGCAAATCAACCTGCTCTGCTCGCCCTGCCGTGAGCCCTGGCAGCCCCCAGGGCACAAACACAGAGCCCTGGGAGGGGGATGCCTCCCCCACCCACTGTGAAAAACGAGGTTTGCTTTTCGGGAAAATTTTAAAAAGTTTCGTTAAAGACAATAGGAAATAAAGATAAAGTAAAGGGTTAACGGCTGGGTGCTTGACATTTAGCCAAAAGTACATTTAACTATCTTCGGAGACATTCTTTAAACACTTTTTAAATTACATTAGCCTGTTGCATATTCATAGACTATTATGCATATTTATACTTTTTAAAGAAGTGTTTAGCAGGGCCCCTCTTTGGGTCTGCTTTTTTAGAGCATACATGTTTCTTGGCTGTGGTTTTAGTCTCAGCTTTTTATTACCTCCAGTCTGGGCCTTGGTCTACTCTTTTTTTAGACAGCAGGTGCTGATAGTTGCTATATTCGTAGTAGGGTCCTTATTATATGTTCATTGGATGTTATCCTAACTAAACAGTTCAATTACAAGCATAACTATCACATGTATTACAGTTCAATTACAAGCATAACTATATATTAGCTATCACACTACTATGTCTAAGCAAAACAATAAAAACTGTATCTTTGCAGCAGAGTTATTTTAACATTATACATATAGCATTCATCTTAAAATTTGCAAAACGCCAACTTTAATAATATGTATTTATAACACTCACCCAGCCCGGGGCTGGCACTGAGGAAAGGCGGGGTCTCGGCCCCTCCGTTTCAGAAGCAAGAAGCAGAAAAAAGGGACAAGGCCGCGATTATTATTCGAGGTTTCCAAACCGGGAGGGATGGGGGAGGCTGGAAAATGTCACAGACTTCTTGTGGACGGGGCACAGGCTGGCTTGCGGGCAAATTAACACAACCGGGAGAATTCGCTCAGGCTCATCAGGGTAATGAAATGTGATATCCACTGGAGAAAGCAGGCGGCAGGGACAGCTCCACTTTGCTGTAGCAGCGATGCCCTTTAGACAAAAGACTCCCTAGTGGAATGCAAAACAACTCCGGGACAGTGTATTCAAACAGGATCCAAGGATAGCAAACCCTAACCTCGTAAGTAGATCCCTTCTGTTTATTTCTGTGCTGCACCAGGATGTGCCTAAGAGTATTTGGGGAGCAGGCACTCAGAAAACACTGCCATTCTCCTTTTCTCCTCCCTGTTCTCCTCCCAGCCCTGCTGTTCAGCGTCCAGACCAAAAGGTCTCACCCCAAAAATCCTTGCTGACTACACAGGTACAGGCCACGATGTGACCAATTACTGATGGTGGATATGTGATCTCAAAATTGCATTAAACATCTGAAGCTTTAACTAACTACTGTATAAATAACTTCATCAGCCACAGGTCCTTTGAGACTGACACAGCAACTGTTGCACCACTCAGGGAGGCAGATCCACCTGGCAAACCATCCAGACACCTCTTTTCTCCTCCAGATCAACACAGCCGTGCCAGCACTCATTTCCTGTGAGGACAGGTAAATTTCAGCTCCTTTTAAACTCTCCTGTTCAAGACCACAAGATCTGTTTAGGATGGTCTGTGTCATCTCAAGACCAGCAAGGAAATATTCCTTGCTATCAACCAGGACTGCTGTTCCCACCTCTTCAGAAGTGCTTTTTTGTGCTGTTCCCACCTCTGATCCCATGGCACATCCTTCTAACAGCTCCCAGCCCTCGTGACACTCTCCAGCCTTGCAGATGAAGACCTGTCTTTTGAGCTATTACAGTTTTTCTGTACATCAGCCTTCTTTCAGGGCCCTCTGCCTTACCCTTACCTCCCCATCTTCCATCATTACAACCAGAATAATTTTTCTATGAGCGGGACTCCTAGAAAACTCTTTCAGAGGAACTTCAAGGAGATCCTAGGAAAGATTCTCCAAAACAGCTCTATTCATGCCCTAAGATGGTTTGAGCATTGTGCACACATATGGAGAAGGAAAATCCCTATTCCCCTATGGATAACACCACCTGCAAGCTCCTCTGAGAGTCTGCTGTAGCTCTGAGTAAAAGGGAGTCATCAGCCCTATAGGGAGAGGAAAAAAACAGGGATCACAGCTTTAACTTCACTTTTCACACGTTCCTTCGCAGAGGAAATGCTGCATTAAGATGTTGGGTGAAGGATAACACATCCCACACTCCCCCTTCTCAGCTCAAAACGTGTGGCCCTCTGCTCCAGAATCCCAAATTGCTCAGGCAGGTGATTCATTTATTAAATCATTTCTTTGGTGCTGCCTGAACTTGAATTAATTTTTGTGAATCCATATCCAAAGATGCTAACCCTTGTCCCTGAAGGCTTGAACTGCTGTGACATTCTGTTTTCCCTGAGAAAACAGGGATTTCTGCTGCCTCAAAACCATCTCCTGGGCCTTGGTACCAGCAGCACATGCGTATTTGTTTCTCCACACACAGTTTGTTTGGGGTTTTTTTTTTTTAGGGCTTTAAACAAGCTGTTGCAAAAACGTTGACTTTGCAAACAAAGTTTCCACACGGAGCAATTTGTCTGCTGCGTGGCATCTTAATTTGGATGTGTGTTTTAGGAAGGGTTCTAGGGGCAGCAGCAGCAGCCAGGCTCTGGGAAGTTACATAAATCAGTACATTCACGTCTGTACGCGCTAACAAGGAAGGAATGCCTCTTTCCCTTCCAGTTAGCATTCCCGTGTGTCACGGCGCTGCTCCCTCTCCCCACCTTTCCCTCTGTCTCCAGGATAGGACCACAGCAATTGTCAGCTCGAATTACACTGATAAGCCATCCCATTCGGTGCCCTCTCTCCAGTCACACCCCACAGCAGCTGCTGCGGATTTAACTCTCCTGCTAATTGACGATGATGGAACAGCACCACCACGAGGGACATATTTCCTTTGCATTAGGGCCCCCTTCCTTTCCTTCCACGTTTTGTCACGGGGGTTTTCATCCTGCCTCGCATACCTGGCAGTGTTGTACGTGGAAAACATCTGCTGTGGTTTTTTTGGGAGGGACGTGGCATGTCAGCCATGAAGATGTTCTGAGGGCTGGAGCACCTCTGCCACGAAGACCTGGGGTTGTTCCACCTGGAGAAGACTCCCCAAGGGCCCCTTCCAGTGCCTAAATGGGGTTAGATCAAAAGGAGGGAGAGTGACTTTTTACATGGGCTGATAGTGACAGGACGAGGGGCAATGGTTTTAAACTGACAGGGGGAGGTTTAGCTGGGCTATTAGAAAGAAATTGCTCCCCATGGAGAGGCCCTGACACAAGGTGCCCAGAGAAGATCTGGCTGCCCCTGGATCCCTGTTAGTGTCCAAGGCCAGGTTGGAGAGGGCTTGGAGCAACCTGGGATAGAGGAAGGCATCCCTGCCCATGGCAGGAGGGTGGAAGAAGATGGTCTTTAATGTCCCTTTCAATCCAAACTGCTCCGTGATGCTGGCAAGGAGTTTTGCAGTTTGGGACATTAACTGAGTGAACAACTGTTGATTCCTGTACTGCCCCTCAGCTGCAGGTGACCATCACTTAAACCTCCCAAAAAGGGCTACCCACACAAGGGCACGGGGTGACTTGAACATCTCAGTTATTGTTCTGTCCCTTCTGCAAATGAGAACAGTCCCTGCCAGTAGAGCAAGCTCAGGAAGGACAATTTCAAGAGTGTGACGCCTGCTGTAGCAGGGAAGCCTTCCCTTGCCTCTAATACTGCCAGAGCCTATCTCCCCAAACCTTCTGTTTGAGCTGGATGGCCCTTCCTGCCCGCTGGAGGGCTCCAGGCAACGTGCCAGCTCCCACAGACACATCCAAGGCCTCCTCTCACCCCAGGGCAAGGGAAGAAGGAGCCAGGCCAGACTCAGCCCAGCTGGAAGTCTTCCTCCTGTGCAGCAGGCATGCACAGAGCCCCGAGACCCAGATGAACAAAACCCGTGGATAATGGGATGTTGCAGGGATGCCACGACAAGGAGGGGATGGGGATGGGGTTGGGCTGCCTTGCAGAGTTTGGCTCTCTCCCTTGGCCAGGAAATTTGCAGCATAATTAAAATGAAATGTTGGTGTCTGTGTTGCACGTTGAAATATTGATGGAGGGAGGCATAAAGCATTTTAAGGATGCAGGCTTCCACTCTGTGATTTACTGCCCCCAAACACCGCTTTCACAGAACCTACTTGGGAAAAAAAGGGGAGAGATGAAAGAGCAATAGGGGTTTTATCACTGCAGAAAATGGGAAGGGAATTGGACAAAGTTAAATGCAATGTATTGAGATAGTCTTTGGCTCTGAACTTCAGATACAGCAGGAGCTCGCTCACACCTGGAAAAGGTCCTCTGAAGTCTATGGACATTTTTTCCCCTTTACCTGTGCCATGGCAATGCTGGGAAGGGACTTTAACTGCTTTTAACTGCAGTTAAAAAGAGGTCAGGCCCCTGTTTATGACAAGACTTGCAGTGAAGTACTCACAGCTGTGTGGGAAGGCACAGGAAGGACTCCCCATCACCTTTACCTGCCATTATCGCTCAGCCCACCAAGCACAGTTCGGCCAAAGCAACTCTGGCTCCATCCTTGTCTCAAAAGAGGGGAGGAGGAAATATTTAGAGAGTATTTAATTAATGACCTACTTACAGCACAGGCTAAGACAGAGGCCTTTTCTGCAGCAACAGCAGCAGCTAACCCTGCCTGATGTATATTTGCACAGAAATGAGTGGCAAATTTACCTCCAGGATGAGAGAAATCCCAGATCTGAGTCAAAGATGAGACATACACAGAAGCACTTGAGTCTGTAGGCTAGCACTCAATCTACCCGGTCCCAGGCTCCCTGCTCCCAGTCCCAGGCACTGTCAGGTCCAGCTGAGTCATGGACAGACCCTGGTAGAGCAGTTCAACACACCCAGGGTGTGAGATAAGGTGCCCAAATGTTTCACACTTCAAGGGTCTGTGCTGGTTTGGGCTCAGCCCAGCTCTCCCTGGAGCTGGAATATTCTCTTGCTGCTCGATGCAGGCATAACCTTGTCCTGTTTATTTTAATTCCCATTTCTTCCAAAAACGAAGTTCGTTAGAATTCAGCTTTACATTTTCTACCTATGCTACTTTCAAGTTCCATTTCCTCTGCTAAGCTTAAGAACTTGGCCTTCTGAGCCAACTTTAAACCGTTTAATTTTGACCATACCTTTGAATTCAAGCGTTTACAGGTACAGTTGCACAAAGCAGCTGTTGTCCCACAAGGGGAGGCAGAAGAGGGGAAAAAAAAACCAAAAAAAACCCAGCAGCAGGACCAACCAGGTTGAATATTCAAAGCTGGCTGGGTGGAAGAGCCTTTACTAACTACTCATCTTGTGAAAATTCATTTCATTTTAAGGTCTAAGCCTGTTTTAACATAGAGATGGGATTCATCCAACAGTGCAACTTCCTTGCAAGATGAATTTTTATATTCCATGCTCCCTTTACAAGTAATTCACTCAGAGCCATGCAACAAAACACTTTATGAAGCCCCTCAATTTACTGGTTCCTCAGCAGAAAATACCAGCAAGAGATCTGTGGGAAATTAAATATATGCACATATTGAGAAAAACAGTAAGTGATAGATACCACTCAATGAAGTTTTATGTGACCAATTGCTGTTGGTGGATATGTGATTTAAAGATTGCATTAAATATCTGAAGCTTTAACTAATCTCTGTATAAATAACTTACAGCGGTGGCTCCAGGCAAACGACGGATTTTCATCTTCTCAGCAGTCCTGTACCAACAGAGGTGGATTCAAATTAAGATCTACAGGAGGATGGAAAAAAAAAAAAAAACCAAAAAACTAATTCCAGGAATGCTATTGGAAAACCAGAGAGCAAGCCTGAGTACAGCAACCTGCAAGGAGCAAAAATATCGTCTGTGGTTCATCTCCTCCACCCATGGTGCTGCAGGGAGCAAGGCCCAAAAGGTCTGAGAGACACAGGGAAATTATCCACTGCACAACCCTTCCCTGGGTCATCCATGGGATTGTTAATAGGAGACAAATCCCCCCCAGGACATTCGTGGGGGATTGGAGGATCACACTGGATAGCCCAAGGGCAGGGGACAAACTTCAACACCTCAGGAGGCCTCACTGAGTCCTTTCAGCTCTTCATTTTAAATAATTTTAATCTGACAAAAGGAGGAATTGCTTCAGGGCAGATTCACCTGGCAGGAAGGAAATTACATGACTTCCCAACATGACCAAGTGTTTGCTGTGTTGCAGGAACATTCAGGAAATAACCTCATGGATGAGCAGGGAGAGCAATACCCTCTTATTTTGGGGAGCAAGGGTGAGCACGCAGCTGTGGCTTCCCAGAAAAACACCAGATGTTTGCCTGGGTCAGGAAACACCTCCAAAAAGTGTAACTCCTCCTTCTGGGTTTGTGCAGACAGCTTTGGACAATTTTGGGTTACCTGGGCACAGATGTGGCTCCACCACTGGCCAAGTTAATAGTCAGGAGGAGGAAGGTAATTAGAGCATCCATAAATATTCATCTTGACTTTCTCTTCTTTGTGGCCCAAGAGTAGTTCTTGGATTCCTTAGGAAATGAGGATAATCAAAAGTTATTTACCACTTTTAAAGAGCATCCTGTCTCCTTTTTCCCCAAGGATGGTCACTTGGGATAAAGAGAGAAGCTGAAGTTCCTGCCCATCTTCTCCTTTAACCAACACACAAGGGGCAGGGAGGGGAAGAAAGAAAAATATCTTCAAGGTCAGTTTTCCCCGGGATGAGGAAGAAAAGTGCCCTTTCACTGTCCCTCTTGGCTCCTGCTCCTGATGTTGAAATCCAAGAGCTAATGAAGATAGATGGGTTCATCCATACTGTTGGGGTCTGGATACTAATGAATATTATTTAATGGTCAAGAGCTTTCACGGGGCACACTGATTAATTAGCAGAGTTAGGAGGAGAGTGACTCCACCAGCACATCAGCTACTAATAATAGAACCCAAATCAGTCGGGAAGCAGAGCCAAAAGGATGAGGCAACCGTAGGCTCACACTCACCTTCACCACAAGGAACAAAGGCAAAACCTCCTCCAGATGGATTTTTTTGCACCTCCCACCTCCTGCTAGGAAGAGATGTGTTGTTACAGGGCCAGGTGTCCTCAGGGGAGCCCACTGTGGGTGGAGGTGGCCGATCCACAGTGGTGGCTGTGGGTCACTGCTGGGAGAGGTCAGCGAAGGATGCTCCTTTCCCCAAGGACCTGCTGCTCCTTTTCTGAAAGGGGATCTACACCCCTTTCAGAGCTGACAAGAGACCTCAGCACAGCCCCTCTTCACAACATTCTACCTTTTGAGGATACAAACTTTTACTCAGAATTGAGTCTTAAACACTTTGAGGTCTCAATTTCTCCTTGCTTCTGTTCCCTGCTTCTACATAATCCCTGACCCCCACATCCATTTCAAGCATAATCTACTCAAAACATGAAATCTTTCCCTCCATGTGGCTACACAGCCTAGGAAAAAAACCAAACAGCAACAACCCCACAACAAGCAGCTTGTTATAGAAGTTTTCTACACTACTGGAAAACAAACCAAAAAAACGAATTAACAAAAGTGACCCCTGGGAGAGGAGAGCTGCACTTAAGATAAGCTTCCCAGGTGTCTGGAGGAGTGCAGGGAATGATGAGGAAATAGCTCTATCACATATACACACATTTGTTAGAGCACACACTGACACAGCTGGGAGACACTGACAGCTCTGCAGAGTAAGACTAATTTCTAAGCACTGAAAATCATCTTGGTGGAAGGCTTAGGAGTAAAAATTATCCAGCCAATCTGACAGAGTGGTCATAATTTTGGCACCTAACATCTCACTCATGCCTGAGCCACAAATTATCTCTCTGCCTCAGCAGAAAGTAGAGGTCTTCATGTTTTTTGTTGACATGGCAGACTTGATAGCTTGCTACAGAAGTTTGGAAAGTAAGACAGGTGGGTTTTGCACCATGCTTACTGCCAGTGAAGACAGAGACACAGGCCAAAGAGGGGGAAAATCCTGGCCCATTCCCCACTTTGCTGGTTTCCCACAAGCTCTAAAATTCCCTTTCTGAGATTTCCTTTCTGAAGCTCAGTAAGGAAAAACCACAATTCCATGCACTAAAGCACAGCTAAATCTCTCAGCAGAGTAAATGGAAGCAAGTGAAATAAAAGCCAATCCAGTATCCCTTAAACTAAACCTGGAGTATATCTCAGGTTGTCCCTCAAATTTTGTCAGAAGATGGTACCACAAAGACAGCAAAAAACCTCCTCAGTTCCTCCCTCCTGGCTGGTGACTTCTGGCAATGAACACCCAAAACTGTGCCCCAGAACCACAGCACATACATTCAGGTTTTTCTGGTTTGTAGCCCAAAAACCAGCAGGTTTGTAGCAGGTATTTTACAGCATTAATTAATGAAAGCTATGCACCACTAATCAAAACGGGAGCCTGATGCTGCAGTCGACACCTGAGCTCCAGACACAACAATTCAGATCCTAAATTTTGCTGTGCTGATGAGGTGGGTGAGAGACATCTCACTGAGGCCTTAAGTTTTAGTTTTCATATCTTCCAGTCTGTACTGCATTAGCATATAACTCTGAATTTCATATAAAGTGTTAGCAAGCTCCTCTCACAGTTTAGTTAGACAAAACAATCCTTTTCCAGCCAGATCCAAGGTTTCTTGGGCTCTGATACCCTCTGGACCACGGCTGGGGCCCCTGGGGGTGCTGGTGAGAGTGGAGGGGCAGGAGCTGAGTGTTCCTCAGGCCCAGGGGTTTCCCAGATGCCTTGCTGTCCTGGCAGAGTCGCCAAAAACTGATGCCTGGAGAGGCCACCCAGAACAGAGGCTGGACAGTGTACAAGGAATAAAGTGGATATTTATTAAAAGGCCTTCAAAGGATGCACCTTGGGTGGTACAAGAGCCTGGCCACGGCTACACCCAAGATGGATGACCCATCACACACATTCACACTTTTATGAGTTTTGGTCCATTTCTATATTGGGGTTAATTGTCCAGTTACAGCTTCAGGCTATGCAGTCCCATCCTCCCAGGTTGCTCTCCTCAATTTGCTGCTGTTTGCACTTTTTGTGCCTAAAGCTGCAGTGGTGTCCTTGGTTCTGGGGCTGGAAAAGGATTGTTTTAAACTGTGAGGAGAACTTGCTAACATTTCATACGAAGTTCAGACTTATATACTAATGCAGTACAGAATCTGGAAAACATGAAAGCTAAAACTTAAGGCATCATCACCCCTTCCCCCTCACAACAGCCACATCTGTGCACAGGAGAACTGCAGTGGCACCAGGAGGGTGCCCAAAACTGCAAGGGCTTTTAAATATCACAGTTCTGCCTTCTGCCCTAAGCTGAATTTGCCCACAAAAGCAAGGCTGAATTTCCAAGGAGCTATTGGGGTGAGACACTCCCAAACCCTTCAGCTGATTTAAGGCACCTGTCAGTCACAAAAACCCTCAGTTACCTGCTTAAGAAGGCAGAGCAGCTGCAGTCACCAGGCCCGAGTGAATCAGCCTCACCTGCTCCACTGTGCATCAGAAGAGACAGCTGAGTTATTGCAGAGCTCCCCATGGCCTCAGGCTCAGGTCTGCAGCACCACCACAGAACCTGTATTTATTTCCATGCTGGGCATTTGTTGTTAACTGCTGATCAATACCTGGAGGAAAACCTTCCCTTCGCTGAGTGATGCTGCTGCTACTGCCCAGAGGCTGCTTGGTGATCCTGCTGGCTGCAGTCCTTGCTGCCATGGTGGGCAATATCACATCTCCCACTTGCCCTGGAGCTGTTGATCCTTTTTGTTATCACAGCAGGAATAGCAGTTTGGGGAGAAAAGTTCCTGGTTTGTTCTCCCTCTTCTTCTGCCCTTGGCCACCGGGTCTGTTCCTTCTTTTCTTTGTGGGCAGTTTGTCCAAAGGCATTGATGAGCTCTCCTGAGCCTGGTGATGTATTAGAGGTGGATTCCCTGACATGGCCTCACAGTGGAAACCCTCCCATCCCATTAACAGACCCTGTCTGCCCCCGTGGGACTCACTCCTGCTCCTTCCCTTGGTGTGACCAGCATGAGGACCAACTTCTCCAAGGACAAGGACCCTCTCAGGGACTCATGGCTGAGAGAAATCCTGCAAGACATAGAACCCCAGAATGGTTTGGGCTGCAAAGGACCTTAAAGATCATCCAGTGCCACCCCCTGCCATGGGCAGGGACGCTTTCCTCTAGCCCAGGTTGCTCCAAGTCCTGTCCAACCTGGCTTTGGACACCTCTAGGGATGGGACAGCCAGAGCTTCTCTGGGCACCCTGTGCCAGAGGGCCTCACCATCCTCACAGGGAACAATATTTGGAATTTCTTCCTAATAGCCCATCTAAATCTTCCTAACATCTCATCTAAATCTACACCCTTCCAGAAAACAGTCAGGGCTCCTTCCCAGCACTACAACACTGCCACCAACATCTTCACTCCCCACAGTGCCTGGACCAGGCAACAGCAGCAGCTCTCAGTGAAAGCTCTTTTGCCACAGGACATTAGCTCTGAGATGATAAAACAGGACAGCTGGTGCCACATGTCCCCCAGGGGCTCACAGCACCAGCAATTTTCTGCTCTGGGTCAGAAACAACCACCTCCCTTTCTCCTTCCTCCCCTCCAGCTCCAACACTCTGGCTTTGCAAGGTCGTAAACACTGAGGACTCACTTCCAAGATGAGTCCAAGGCACTGCTCAGACAACCTTCAGCAGCACTTCAGAGGGATGTCAGCAAAGTCCAAGAGCTGGAAGAGACCACCACGAGTGGCAGGTCCCTCCTTTTGGGCCCCAAACCCTTCCAGTGAGGCACAGCTGTCCCGGGGGGCAGCAGAGCTGGCTGGACGCACACACAGCACCATTTTGCTGTAGCACACCCACAAAGCAGCCAGCCCAGGCTGTGAATCAAGGACACTTTGCAGTATTTCATCTCTCCCCTCCTCGCCATGCCTGCCTCAGGAATTCTTTATCCCCAGACTTGGAAGCCAGCTGCTCTGTAATCTAATTTGCTACCCCCAGCGGGTGAGGCACAGTGGCATTTTTGGGTTCTGAAGATTGCCACGTACACAGTTTTCCCATTAATTTTGATCCTGCTTTGAACAAACACTGCAGACAGCATGGTCCAGTGGTCCTTCCCACTAATAGCAAGAACAAGCAGAGCACAGGAATTCAGTCTGTGAGAGGCACAAAGCTCATTAGGCTGGGGAGGAAGAGAGGTGGTAATGTAAATAAGAGAGTAACCTCATCAAAAGAGTATGTTTAATGCTAACAAGGAAAAAAAAATCAGTGCTGCACCTGACATGAATATCATGAGTTTCCAGTAGCAGGTTCTGCATTAAGAAAATGCAAAATTTGACAATGCATCTCCAGCAGCTCCATGCCTGGATACTGCCCTGTGTTTCCACACCTCCCCAGCTCACCTACAGCCCTCCTGGGAGGGCATCAGATGAAGCTGAGCACCTGAGCACACTCCCACAGACAACCTGTGAGAGACAGGCACACCCCCCAGCCACCAGGAGACCATATATCACCAAGAGAAACCCCACTCTGCTCTCTCAGCCCTGAGCAGAGAAAAAAAAATACTATGAAAACCAGGCAGAGGCAGATTTAGGAAACAAAATCCACAACTCTACCGTATAGCAAAGCTCCTGGAGTGGGCCCCTGATCCCTCTAGCACCCTCATCTTGTGCCATGGACCATAAACTGCTTCTCTGTCTCCAAGGATGCTATGCTGCCTCTAGCATATCTTTTCTGCTCTCACCATCTCCTGTGTGTTACAGCCCCTCCTTCCTTCTAAAGCATGCCCAGGTGTTAAATATCTCACTAATCTCTGAGCAAATCTTCTCACCAGGCTCTGTAGCCTGATGTTTCTGGTTCTGATCAGAGGGTTTGTTTGCCCAAAAGCTTCCCTACTTTCTCTAATCCTACCCCTTAAAACATTCCTACAGACAGACCTCACCTTTACCTCCACACCCAGGGCCCCTCTCCTGTCCCCTTACTGTTTTTTTCCTGCAATTGCAAAATCGGGAATAGAACCCTGGGAATTCAGGACTTGAAAACAGAAATGACAGCCAAATGATCTGGGAACAAGCTTTTAGCAGAGCCTGTTGCAACAGGAACCTGCAAGCTGAAGGGGGTCTCTTCATCAGGAACTGCAGTGACAGGACAAAGGGGAATGGTTTTAAACTGAGAGAGGAGAGATTTAGAAGGGATATTGGGAAGAAATTCTTCTGTGTGAGGGTGGAGAGGAACTAGAACAGGTTGCCCAGAGAAGCTGTGGCTGATCCATGACCGGCAGTGTCCAAGGCCAGGCTGGACAGGGCTTGGAACAATCTGGGATAGTGGAAGGTGTCCCTGTCCATGGAAGGGGGGGTGGCACTGGAGGGGCTTTGAGGTCCCTTCCAACCCAAACCACTCCATGATCTCCAGCAATCTGGCTGGAGAGACACCCCCAGTGAAAGAATGTCCCAGCAAAGGCAGCGATGTTCCAATGGCTTTGGAACACAACCAAAGGGTCTGGAAATGCTTCTCATAGGAAACAATTTGATCCTGAAGGTGCAGCTGAAGAGCTGCTCCGCAGAGCAGTGGCAGGGCCAGGAGCCACTCCTGGTTTCTGGGGTTTTTGAGAGCACTCATCCTGTGCCCTCCTGCAAGGGACTGCCGTTTCAGGAACATCCCGGTTTTCCAGCATTTTCCTGACCCCTAGTGACAAGACGTGGCCGTACAGCGCCACTTAACATGCAGTGCTGAACTCCCCCTGAATAAACAAGGAAAAAACTCTTTAACATGGGAAAAGGGTTTCCAGATCTGTCAATACACTCACCCTCTGCAACCCCTGCAAATTTGCCAGAAAATCCAACCTGTTTAACAAAGAGACTCAAATTTGGACTGAAAATCAGGAAACCAGCTGAATGAATAGGAGAAGCTTCCCTTGCGCCGGGCTCCAGCTGTGCCCAGGGAAGCCGAGTTACAGGACTAATCCATCAGCAAGCCAGAAACATCAGAGGGTGGGGAGGAGGCAGTTTTGATGGATTGCCTTCCCCCGGGGCAAATGCATCCTGTTGCAGGGGCCTGGGTGACCTTGGCAAGGCCACAAGCTCCAGGATCTCACCGCTGCACATGGAGGAAACTCCTGGGAGGCGTCGGACAAGACCGGTGTCACAGGGGTACCTCAGCTGCCAGGACCCAGGGCCCACGTGTTTGGTTTCAAGGGCAAACACAGAATCCAAACAGGATTATTCTGTCCCAACACTGAGCTTCCTGCTCTAAACCATGCCAGGTTTCTCCACCAATTGGCTTGGAATGGGAGGTGTCTGCCAGCACCAGTCTGACACAGGAGAAGGGATCCAAGGAAAAGTGCTCTTGGATACCTTGGACTCAGGTTTGCATCATCATCCTCCTCTGGGAAACCTCCCTTCAATGAAGCACTGCTTGCTCCTATATGCCCTGATATTCCTGAAAGCAGCCACCTCCCACTTTGGCATTTGCATGTTTGACACATTAGAAGTGGTCATGCCATTTTATTGCCCTTTTTTCCATCTTATTTTCCATGCAAGGTACTCTTGGCCCGAGACAAAAGACCTTAACCTGACACAGAGTGTGAGCAGAACAAAGCCCCCGTTTCTGCCAGCCCCCAATTTATTTCATTCATTGCTCTGAGGGCCTCACTGATTTTGATAAAACGCTGCTACAAGAGGAAATCTCGCACGTAATTAATTAATGATTCATTTCTGTTTATTGGGGCCTTTTTGTCAACTTAAACTTGTCACACCTGCCATAAATTCCCTCCAGTGCAAAACAAACTCTTTAATTTAATCTATTGTGCCATGAGAGCAATGTCTCAGATTGCAGATGATGAAAGAGTTTGGCCCACCCTGGTTTAAAACATCCTTTGAGTCACAGCTTCTCTGGGCAACCTGTGCCAGAGTCTCCCCACACTCACAGGGAAGAATGTCTTCCCAATACCCCATCTATCCCTGCAAAAGCAAATTTTGGGATGGGAGACAGAACACTGCCCCCAAGCAAAGCAGCTTTCAGGGACAGATGTATACTTTTTTAAAGTTATTGACAAAATATCAGTAGTGAGCGGTATGAGACCTCCCTCCAAATATGCAAAATCCTGTACACATGTGGGCTTAGCTGCCACCAAAAGCAGCACAGCTGTAAAACAGACAAAAAGGAGAGGGGAAAAGAGCAAAATTATCTGTTCCCAGTAAACAGCTTCACCTCTGGCACAGGGTGCAAACTGCTCTGAGCAAACACCTTGCCCAACACCCCTCAATTAATCATTAAAAACAAACCTAAAGGGTCTCATTTCAGAAAGGGAAATTAAAACTGTGCAGAAAAGGAACTTGGAGGCTCAGGAGTTGAAGTCAGCCAGAGGATTCCCCTGGACACAATTCCACACTGTAGAGTGAGGAAAATTTCAACTGCCCTGATGTTGTTTTTCAGGACCAGTCTGTCCCTCTGCAAGAGACCTTTCCATGAAAGACTGGCAGTTAGGGCTGGATTTATCACCCAGGAGAGAAAATGAGCTGAGCAAACAGAAGACAGTGTAAGGAATCCTGTTTCTCCTGATGTTCCACACCTTTAGGGAGCTGAGGTGGCCATCAGTCGCTCTGCACTGGCAACACACCTGTTGCCAAGGGAAATAGGATCAGATCCCAGGCAGGCTGGAGCAAAATCCAATGAAGAGAAAGCCAGCTAAGATGAGGGATCTGCTTCCTGCCCATCTCCAGATCAACAGGGAGGCCAAGAGAGGCACTGTCACCCAGCCCAGCTGCCCTCAATTTACCTGCTCCATTATTTACAGGGGCTCTTCTGCTGGGCTGTGATGAAACTGCCAGTCCTGCACTTCCAACTGAGGCCAAGAAAACATTCTGCTGGCCTTTTCCAACCCTATGAGCAACGCCACCTCCTGATTTCATTGCTGGAGACCTCAGAGCACACCTCCTCCTGCCATCCACAGCAAAGCTTCCAGCCCTGTGTCTGCACACAATTATTTTCTTCTGAGCGGCTTCATTGTTCTTCAAATCTTTTCTCCCCAGACAGACACTCAGGATCTCTCAGGACACAAAAGATGCTCATTTTTCCTTTTCATTACCCTGGCAAACAAACCTACAGAGGGAAAAAGAAAAAGAGAAAGAAAAGAAAAAAAGGAAAGGGAGTATTTGCTTTCCTCTAACTTGCCTGCTGGAAAAACAAATCATCTCTGCAGTACCCACAACCCCTTACAGTAGAAAACAAAATGTGCACAAGAGTATATACAAGGGATATATGTTACACTGTACTAAAAAAAAAAAAAAAAAAAAGTCTGGAGTTAGTTGCTTCAAAGGTGAAGAAAGCCATGAGGGAATAGCAGGGGGCTGAATTTCTGTCTGCCACATACACCAGCACAGTAAAAAAAATTGTTGTCAGCACTGGAAAACTGCCATCATGTGAGTGGGTTTAGCAGACGACGAGCTGCAGGACATGGGCACAAATCCATCTGGCCTGGAGAGGGAAAATGCCAGGGAGCAGCACTCAGCATCCATGAACACACCATTCATTCCCTCGGCAACGGCAGAAAACACCTTAAACACCCTCGGAAGTGTTGTGTGGGGCACTTGGCCTTTTTCCGCGCCATTTCCGCGGCGCTCAGTGCCCGTGCTGCGATAGAACCGGGCCGCAGACGATGGTTTTCGGTGCCCGGAGCTCACGGGGCGCGCTCCCCCTCAGCGGGGCCGGCAGCCCCCAGCGCTGCCGCCTCCAGCCCGCTGCCTCGCCCTGTGCCCCGGGGTAAGGAGGCACCCGCGGGAAGGGCCAGGCGCATCGTGCCCTCGTCCTGCGGGGCCGTGCGGGCACCCCCCGAGCCCCGCGGGCAGCGCCGGGAAGGCCCGGCCGGCCGTGGGTGGGCCCGGTGGGCTCGCCACGCCTCCGGCCGTGCCGGGCCGGCCCCGGCCGCCGCGGGATCCGGCACGGCGAGCATCACCCCGGCGGGACGGAGGCCACCCGGAGCCGCGGGCCATGGTAAGTCGCTGCTGGGAAAGGCGGCTGTTCGCCGTGCCTTTTGGAAGGCAGAAATGTTTCAGCGGCAGCTCGAGGCTCCGAGGAGAGGCAGGAGGGAAGGGAGAGCGGAGCAGAGCGCTGTGGTTAATCAGTAACGCGGAGGCTGCCGCTGAGCTTCCCAAGGCAGCGCTCCCGGGCTCCTTCCTCTGCCGGGGGGAGGGAAAGGGTCCGCCAGCAACGACCCCCCTCACTTTCTGTAGGGCGAGGACGACCCCCGGGCGTGCCCCATCCGCACAGCCCTGCAACACACCCGGGCCGGCTGGAAATCGGCTTTTCCACAGCAGCGAATACCGTGGGCCCTGCGGAACACACCGTTCCAGCCCTGCCCGCCCACCCAGGGCTGTCCTCCGTACCTTCTCCTCGGTGGAAATTCTGCCTATCATTAGGAAAAAATCCTTCCCTGGGAGGGTGGGCAGGCCCTGGCACAGGGTGCCCAGAGCAGCTGTGGCTGCCCCTGGATCCCTGGCAGTGCCCAAGGCCAGGCTGGACAGGGCTTGAAGCTGCCTGGGAGAGTGGAAGGTGTCCCTGCCCATGGCAGGGGGGTGGAACTGGGTGGCCTTTAGGGTCCCTTCCCACCCAAACCATTCCACGATTGTATAAAAGGGAAGATTTTAGTTAGAGGAAAGAGGCTTCAGATTCTCCCGATTTCCCTTGCTGGTTCCTTTCCCTCAGTTGCACAATGCATCTACTTGGTTTCCTGCTGGCAAAAAAAAAAAAAACAAAAAAACAAAAAACCAAAAAACTAAAAACCCCAACTTTTTTGGGAGTTGAGAACCAGCAGAAGAAAACAAAATAATTTCATTTCCCTAACGAGAAGAGTGTTTTAAAGGAGTGAGAGCACACGAAAGCATTACCATGCCATCCTGACAAAGCCAGCGGCTGGCCAATGTCCTGGGGGGGAGACGACGGAGTGGAGCAGGATGGAGGGCAGAGGGGTGCTCCAGGCAGAGGGTTTGCCCTCTGACACAGCCGGGGGAGTTGGCTCGGCGTGCTCTGTGGGCCAAACCTCAGTCTGCCCATGCCTCCCGCTGGTGCTGGAAAAAGCCCCGGGGCCATCCTCCCACAGAGTCACAACGGAGAAAAAGAACAATTACACCACGTCCCTCTGTTGCTCTGCCCAGGGAAGGCTGGTTTGGAACCCAGCCCCCTGCTTCCATACCCCTCTGCTCCAAGCAACACCTCCGGCTTTTACCTTTCCTCTCTTTAGCTCCGATAAGGAGCAGGTTTCAGCCCCTGCTCCCGAATCCTGCCCCACTCCCATCAGAGCCCCCGCGGGTGCCCCCTGCCAGCGCCCTGTGCAGAGCCATCCTCTGTCCCCACGTTATCCAGTTGCTAAGCTACCTGTGCCCGGCTTATCGCACCATCGGCAGGGAAGGGCAACGGCCGAGGGTTTATGGAGCCGAGCCGTGTTTACTCACTGCCTTCCCTCCCAGCCCGGCGCTGCCCTGACATTTGGGGGTGGGGAGGGGCTGCCACGGGGTCATCCAAAATGCAGTGAGGCCAAAACATGAGAGGCAAGGAAGGCCTTCCCCAAAAATCCTGCAGCTGCAATGCCAGGGGGACAGGGAGCATGCCACCCCCAGCCACTCCTCGCTGGGGTTCAGTGACACCCTGGCACTCTCCATTCCATGCAGTCTAAGGGTCATGGATAGACAGACAGGTAGACACCCACACAGCCATGGAAATGGGGTATCACCTTTCCAATCTCCCCCAAAACATGCAAGAACCACTCACAAAAACATCAGTTTCACAGCTGGTTCTCTGGTTTTGTCCAGCCTGGGAGCAGGAAAACCAGAGGAGAGGATGATTTGCCTCAGTCGTTCAGTTGTTTAAGGTGCCATTTCTGAGCATCGATGCCCAAGCAAAGCGTCTCAAAAAAATACCCCCAAAAACCTGGGCCAGATTTGTCAAGACTCATATCCAGCTTGCCACACTTGGCTCTACAGCACATAAAGAAATTGCAAAGAGGTCTTTATTATCACCAGCTGGAAAGATCAACTCACCCAAACCTGCCAGAGCTCAAGGAGTGTTTGGACAATGCTCTCAGGCACGTGGTGAGATTCTCGGGGCTGTCCTGTGCAGGGCCAGGAGCTGGAGTTTGATGATCCTAGTGGGTCCCTTCCAACTCAGAACAATCTGTGATTCTGTACAAGAATTTTAAGTGCTAGAACATAACATTTCAGAGAGCAGTGCCCCTCTGCAGTTGCTCCTGCCTTTCCCTCTGAGCCAGAGCAGAGCTGGCTCAGGCAGCCTCCATCCCCAAGAGCTTCATTGTAGTTTTATTTCTGCCTATAAATACTCAATGCCAAGAGCTGCTGCTTCCTCACTACCACCCCTTAAAAACTAAGTACCAGCAGCTCTGCCTTGGGCACACAAGTACAACCACAGTCCCTCCCTCTGCCTTTTGTTCCTCACAGGCAGAAACAGCCTCTTAAAATTCACTGTAATATAAAGGAGATGGAAAATGGAGCTGAACTGCAGCTTAGTGTGACTCATTTCTCATCCACACCACTTCTTTCTCCTCAGAAGCAGACAATTCCTCAATAAATGAATAATTAAATAAACAAAAAAAAAAAGCACTTCTGCTTTGGGAACCCTAAAGCAACTCTCAGATCTAGAAATTATCACAAGAGCTTCAGCTTTTTAAGCTTTATTTTTTTTTCCCCAGACGATTATACGTTAAAAAAAAAAAAAAAAAAAGTATTTTGGAGTTTAACTTCACACAGGTACCGTTGCTTAGTACCTCAGGCACTGTGGGAGGTGTTGCAGGTGAGAGGACAGAAGGGAGCAGCTGGACTTCCTTGCTACATGCTGGATGTATTCCAGGCAGGGAGCAGAGGGCATTGATATTCCAACCCTCCCACCCCCTCTGCAGCTGCCTCACGTTCCCATAACTCCACGACCCACGGGATGCCTCCATTGCTCTGAACATCTGCTTCATGCCCCTTCTGCCTCACTGACCTGCTCCTCTTCACGTTCCTTTCCTTGCCAGGCAGGAAAAGCCCACAGGCTGAGCACGGAGGAGAGGGAGCAGCTGCTGCCAAACCTGCGAGCCGTGGGCTGGAACGAGGTGGAAGGCAGAGACGCCATCTTCAAGGAGTTCCACTTCAAGGACTTCAACCGGGTACAGGCACCAGGGGAACGGAGTTTTACAGACTGGGACACCTGGTTTGCAGAGCAGGAAGTCCCCTCTCTGTCCCTCCTGACATGGAATGGCTGAGCAAAATGGCCTACCCAAGACACCAAAGTGCTCGACCCAGCATAGGGTTTGTGTGGGAAAACACTCCTAAGGAAAAGGAAAACCCATAGAAAACTCCCAGAGTATCCCAGGCCTTGCATTTGGTTGGGTTATGTAGATACAGGCAGTGTAAAATTAATTGTAATGGTGTGAAAACCAATGCATTGCAAGGTAAATGGTTCAGAGTTAACTTTCCTTCTTACTCTGCAGGCCTTTGGCTTCATGACCAGAGTGGCTCTACAGGCAGAAAAACTGGATCACCATCCCGAATGGTTCAATGTGTACAATAAGGTAAGAAACAAGGACGGTGGGGACAAAGCAGAGCACTCCAGGGAGCTGCTCCCTTTTTTGAGGGATAAAACAGGAGCAGCAGGTCCTGTTCTCATCAGCAGGACCTCTTCCCTCAGATGCTATTCCCGTATCACAGCCAGCCTACAGCTATCACAGATCCTTTCCTCCTCCTTTTTCCACATCCAGCTGAGCAGTAGCTGCCAAAGGCTGGCACCAGGGCTGCTTTTTCAATTCTGTATCAAGTAGCAGCCACAGGAAAAGCTTCTGGGGAAAGAGTGAGTTGAAAATGGACACAGGTGGCTGCTGTGACCAAGGCAGGGGTGGCAGTGACAGCTTGTGGCCAAGATGAGCTGTAGAAAGCGGAAAAACCAGGCAAAGTGCCAGAGCACCTCTGCCACCCCAGGGAATTTTGCTAACTAGTTTGGAGCTACTGCCTCACCAGATGCAGCACTGGGGAAAACCAGCCCTGCTGTTTCTGTCACCAACACTGGGCCTGTCTGTCTGCTTTAGGTTCACATCACCCTGAGCACCCACGACTGCGGGGGTTTATCCGAGCGAGACATCAACCTGGCCAGCTTCATCGAGCAGGTGGCAGCTTCCCTCTCCTGAGCAGGGATACAGCCAGCCAAAAACCCACTGTGCCACTGTGTCCTGCCTAGATGGCTGCACCCAGAGCCTTCTCCCACTTCCAAGCTACATCCTGGATCCAGACAGCCCAGCACCTCACCAGCCTTCCCAGCACAGCTCAGATGGATGGAAGCACTTCTCAGGGTGCAAGTATCCATCTCTGATCTTGCAAATTCCATCCTTAAACCCTTCCTTAGCCATGTGATCCCACAGCCCCAACTGCTGAGCCTCTTACCAGGAGTCAGTCATATCACAGAATCATAGGATGGTTTGGGTTGGAAGGGCCCTTAAAGATCACCTCGTTCCACCCCCTGCCATGGGCAGGGACATCTTTCACTGTCCCAGGTCGCTCCCAGCCCCATCCAACCTGGCCTGGGACACTGGCAGGGATGGGACAGCCACAGCTTCTCTGAGCAACCTGCGCCAGGCCCTCACCACCCTCACAGGGAAGAAGTTCTTTCCAATATCCCATCTGAACCTATTCTGTGTGAAGCCATTCCCCCGTCTTGTAAAAAGTCCTTCTGCACATTTCTTGTCGGTTCCTTCAGGTACTGGAAGGCTGCAATTAGGTCACCCCAAAGCTTCTCTTCTCTGGGTTGAACAATCCCAATTTTCTCAGCTTTTCCTCATAGCAGAGGCGCTCCCTCCCCTCCCCTGGACTCATTCCAGCAGGTCGATGTCCTTCCAGGGTCAAGTTACACCATTGCACCGGTACATCTGTCCAGAGCCTGCCCCCAGTCCAGCCCCTGCTCTTGCTCCTTACCTCCTGGAATGTGCTTTCTGCCTCAAACATGTTTTGTGAACCCTCTGGCTTCTCTGTAACCAAGCAGCAAGGTGCTGTGCAATTTGTCATTGCTGTAACCCCTCTCTAGCAGTATTACATCAGGCACGTGGTCTCACCCCGACTGGAGCCAGCCTTTAGTGGGATACCAGCTGAAAATGTTTACAATAAACATCTCGTTTAACCTGATGGCTCTTTGGAAAGAGGCTTCACTGATCAAATGACACCAACAGGTTTTCCCAAGGGCAGGTACTGCTCTCAGGAAGGTGCTTCTGCCACAGAAAAAACTTCACACAGAAATGGCAGGTGCCTTCACCTCACAGTGATTGGGGTCTGGAAGACAAAGAGATGATCAAAGCCAGGGCAGGTAAAAACTGCTTGTGTAAAATCACAAACACAGGCAAAGTACAACCAAAAGGCACAAAAGCAGCATGGCACCAGGGCAGGGACTGCTCAGGGTGGAATACTTCCCAAAAAGAGGTTGTGGGTGGGTTTGGTGGTGCAAGATCTTCACTGATACAATGAACAATCTCACATGAAACCAACACCATATGCTATCAGCACAACAGTCTGGGGAAAAACACTACAAACACCCAGTTCAGGTCTTTTTTTCTTTTCTTTTTTTTAACCCTTGAAAGCTCTACAAAGTATTAATAGAAAATCCATAGCTCTTAACTTCCAGCATCCTTGAACATCACACACAAGATGCAGACACGGACACCACCTTCATTTTGAGAGAAGGACAGAGCAGCCCTCAGGCAGAGTTAGTAAGATTCATAAACCATTCTCCCTGCCACAGACCAGGCTGTGCATGAGCAAATTCCAGGAACAGGTCCCCATTCATTCAAACAAGCACTGAAGCAGAAAAATAAGAGTTCAGTGAGCCTAGGTAGCTAAATGCACCATTTTAATACAAACCAGGCCCATTTTCACCAGCTCTCCAGCAATTTCAGGCTCCAGTTCGACAGTGGCAAATCAGAGCAAAGCAGAAAACTGCCATCAGATCAACTCATCCCATTTGTCCATTAAAAAGTCCTCGTGGATTTATTGGGCAAGGTAAGTTACTGTGTTGTACACAACTCTTCCACTCCCCTCTCCCTCAAGTCATCAGAAAAGTGCAGATGAAATCCATGGCATGAAGACACACATCTCTTCTTGGTCCATCCCACTGGATATTCTTCATTCTAGTACCTAAGAACAGGTGAATCCCTTGGGAGTGCTTTGTACAAGCAACAAGTTGAGTGTCCCACTTGGAAAACCTGAAAATCCCACAGGAATTAACTGTGGCAAGGATCCCTCCAGGTCTAAAAGTACCGTCCAGTTTCAGATCACAATCCAGTTCATCAAATTCTTCTTTTTTTTTGTCTTTGAAACAATCACACATCCTGTAAATCCATTTTTCCAAGACCATTTGGCATGATCAAGTAGATGCAGACTACATGTTGGTGGCAAGGATGAATAAAAACTACACACCAGGAAATTACAGTGGCCTATTCCCGACCACAGGATTACATTTACAGTATAGGACAAATACACATGGAACAATTAAACCCACAAATATTATTAATAAGCAAAGCCCAGAATAGAATACATTGACTTACAAATAACATCTTCAAATACATCCAAAAATGTGAAATGGAGCACTGATCTGTTAGATCCACCTACTTCCTGGGAGGAAAATGCAACCAGGGAAGGAAGAGAAGGGAGTTGTGCTCTCCTTCAGCCCACCCCAATCCACCCCTTCTTTCTTTTAAAGCAAAAACAAAAAGAGTACCTCCCTTTTTTTGTTTAGGTTTTTTTTTTTGTTTTTTTGGTTTTTTTTTTTTTTGTTTGGTTTTTTTTTGTTAAATCTCGGTTCCAAAGAGAACCATCACAGTAGCCAGACACTGAAGACTGTCTCCAAAGTACTGCAAACTCAGAGATACAGCAATGGTCACATTGGCAAGACCTTGAGAGAACAAACAGGTCCAATACAAACTGCCAGAGCTGATATCACCATCAAGAGACTCTCGGGCAATTCAATGATTTCAAAAGGGGTCAGAGACTTGCATGAAGTCAGCAAGCTCAGGGCAGATGGCCAAAATGCTTCTGTCTCCTAGCACAGGGAATAAAGCTGTTGAAAAGCCAGGATCCTTCCCACAATGGCTGGGCCCATGACTCGCTGGTTTGTGCAGGAGCTGGTCAGTGACCTTCTCATGCCTAAAAATTGCTGTGCTTCAGCCAGGGTCAGCTTCAGGCTAACAGGCTACAGCAGAGAGATGCCTTCAGATGCCCTGCACAGGACTCTGCAGACACAGCATGAAGTCTTCACCCACATGTGGGATTCTGCCTGGGAAACTCTCTGCTCCATGCAAAAAGCTGAGAGGAAGCATGGGAAAACCCTGCAGGAGTAACTCCAACGCTACTTGGGAGATTCTGGCTTGTCCTTGAGGCCACAGCTGCCTCACAAGGCTGAGCTGGGAAAACTCTCTCACCCTAAAAATGGTGGGGAAAAATAGCAAGGCTGAGCCACGTGCCCAAGGCTGGAACACCTCTGACTTGCTGCATCCTTTCCTCTGCTTCTCCCAGCATCTTTGTAATACTGTGAAGGGACTTGGCTCATGACAACTACTATCCTACCTAACAGGCAAGGGTGCTTCCTCTGAGGCCAGCCTGCCTTTGAGGTTTGTTTTCAGAATTAGTACCATAAAGAAACGACTACAACCAAGGTTGTGGTCGAACAGCTGAACCCTCCAACTTTCCCTGGCGTGCCACAAAAAAAAAGCCAGAGAAGCATCAAGGCACAGTGGTGAATGCCCTTTTGAGAATGTGCCTTAAAAGAATCAGTGCAAAGAGCTGAGATTACTGCTATTACAAAAGTCACCTTTTTGATACTAAAAGACCGTGGTAAAAAAAACCATCTGTGCACAAAGCCCCAGCTGTGACACGGGCCAGGGCCTGGCTGGCTCTGCTACAGCATCGTGAGGGGACAGTGTAAAACCTTCAAGTTCTGAACAGTGAAATGAGCTTTGCACCTCCCTCCAGATTTGTGCAAGGGAAAACAGCACTCCTGGGTGGTCAGTGCATGTCTTCTGCAAGAGGCAGGGGAGCAAACAGCCACGATGTACCATCGTTTTCAGCACCATCCAGGTCCTCTCCCTACGCCACCCGCTTGGATTCTATTTCTGCTGTTGTTCAAGAGATTCCAGAAAAGGATTTTGTGTTGTGTTTTTCTCCCCCTTAGCAGATATTGATTGCAGTCTCACTGAGATCTCCAGAGGGGATTTCAAAAGGAGGCCATGACTACCTTCCCTCTGCCAGTTTATCAGCTCTGCATTACACAGATATAAGGCTTCCAGCACGGTCTGTTAAATGCAGCAGCCTACAGGAATACTCAAGAGAAAACAGAATTTCCAATTTACTGTCTGCCATTAACTTCCAGGAAGATTGGAGCCATGGAACACGAAGTGAGAACTCAAATTTAACACTTGGCTGGACACTGGCTGAATACCAGGTCTGAGGAGGAGAAACAACACGGAATGAAGTGACATGCAGAATACCTGAGGAATTCAGAGCTGTGGAATGGACATTCAACTCACCGTCAATAGCCATGATGAAAAACAGGCGGAGGGGAGGGAGGAAAAGCCCTAAAACAGAAATTGGGCATGAAAACAATGCAGATTTCAGAACAGACTAAGACAGGAAAGGAATTTTTCCAGATCAAGCCACCCTCAGGCCTGCAACTGTAGGAACAAAGGTACTGCAATCCCTTTCCCTAGGAAACCTTTGGAACCACCCCAGTGCTCGCTGGCAAGGCACTGATTGTTGCACTACAGTCAGTGGTGGCCGGGAGAGCCGTTCATGTGCTTCTCACTGCTGGGAACATCCGTGCTGTAGAGGCCATCCAGGTATGCCTGGGAAATCTCCGCCACCAGGCTCCTGTCTGGGACGGACTGTGCCATTCCATAGATGGCTCCCTGAGCAGAGAAGAGCAGGCTGTTACACAGGAGAAACACCCTCAGCCCAAACACCCCCTCGCTGCCTGCTGGCCTCCTCACCATGCCGGTGGTCTTGGCGTTGAGGTCCTTCATGATGTCCTGGATGCTGTCCCTGACATCCTTCAGGAACTGCTCAGCAACGCCAGGCTTCGTGTGCAGCTGCGTGATGCAGAGGTGGATGCTGGGCAGGCAGGGCAGAGGGCAGAGATTAACCACCTCCAGTACACACAGCTCCACCTTTTCTGAGCACCCAACAGGGGCTGAGCCCCTCTGTGGCCAGTGGGAACTGTGCATCTCCTTAAAACAGCCTTCCCACCAGGGGTAATCCCTGCAAAATGCTTGCTAGCACCAGCTCCTCCTTCCTTCCTGACTTCACAATTAGATGAACGTGTCTCACCTCATTCCAGGTACCTCTGGTGAGAAAAATGCAGCTACCTGCAAGCACAGTGACTCCTGCCACCATTTCCCTCTCCTTCCCCTGCAGCCTCTAAGCCATCACCAGAAGGATGCACCCACCTCTGAACTGTCACCTCAGGCTCTCTGGACTTTGCTTCACATGGCCAGTCAAAATTTTTTTCAGTGCAGCTGCCATCTGGGAGCACTGGTCCCTTTTGCCCACAAAAGCTCAATTTCCCACTTAAGGAGGGTCTCTGACAAAGATTAATTTTACATTGAAAATGATCAGCTCTTCACTGTTGTTTTAATTTCGTTCATCTTCAGTGGGCAGGAGGAAGTCAGTAAAAATAAATAAATAAATCTACAAACTCTCAGTTAACTAAACATGAGATAGAGCCTTGGTTATTTATACTTTTCTGCTTGTACTAGATAGAGGTAAACAGAAAGGCAGCCTCAGATATGTCCTCTGCCAGGCTCATTAAAATTACTATTACTTTACTGCTGTATAATGGCAATTACAAAAGCAATTTCTGCTCTGCAGAGGAAAATTCTACATACAATTTATCAGCTATGGACAACATATCAGCAAATCACGAGAGCTACGTGGCCTGAAGTTGACCATCTTGCATACCCTAGCTAAATACATCACTCCCTGGTCTCCACACACTCACCTTGGTGGGAACTGTAGGACATTCAAGTTCCATCCTTTTGCAGCTAAAAAATTAGATAATCGATAGATGTCAAAAGTGTCCGAGCCAATGGAGAGGACAGACACCTCTGGCTTCCCAAAAATGAAGATGCTGTCAATTTTTCTCAACCTTGAAAAAGAGTAGATAAGAAATGACTGATCAGGGTTATGAGATTCAGACATTCTGTCCACCCAGCTGGAGCCTTAAAGGAAACGCTGCAGAAGGGAACAGATGGCAGCACATTCCCACCCAAAAATCATGCACCCAACCCGGGCCATTGGGACTTGTCAGAGGACCTGGGTCATTACATACCCTAAAGTCAAGTAAATTCAGGAAGAAATGGAAAAGAGGGAAGACAAAAAAAGCAAGGGAACACAGAAAAGTCGAGAAAATCAGCTTCTCTTACACAGCCACCCAAGCATCCCAACAAGGAAGAGTATAACCCTTCTTTTATCCTCCCTCCAGATCCCTCCTCAGGCATCCCTGAGGCAGAAGGAAGTTTCAAAGCCAAGCTGAATAAAGCTGCCTGCACCCCTCCCATCTGTGTCCCTCAGCTATCTGGGCACAAACAAATGTTCTGTGCCCAGCAGGTCCCAGGGAAATACAAGACAGAAGCAGCTGGGAGGAGGGGTGCAGCCACGTACTGGGATTCCAGGAAGCGGGCTGTTTTAATGATCCTCCTCGTAGCCTCAACATAGCCCGACTCTCCAATGTGCAGCAGGGTTGCCCAACATGCAGCTATGATCCCACCAGGCCTGGAGCCTGCCACGGAGGGGGAGGCATAAATCCCCCCTTGCCAGTCAGGGGCTATGAAGAACTGGTACTTCCTGTAGTCCTTGTCACTGTAGAGCACCACCGAGGAGCCCTTGGGAGCGTAGCCATACTGCAAGGGCACAGAGAGGGTTAGAAAGCAGCAGGAAGGCACAGGAATGCATCCAAGTGCTCACCATGATCTCATTCGTGGATCTGCTGGAGAGCAAAAGGCTCTGCAGAGGGCTTGCCCCTGGGACAGCAACCCCCTGCAGCTCCAGGCTGGAGCAGAGGGGCTGGAAAGCTGGAAAGGGCCTTGGGGTGCTGGTGACAGTGGCCATGAGCCACCATGTGCCCATGTGGCAATGGCACCTGGCCTGGATCAGGAATACTGTGAGCAGCAGGACCAGGACAGTGACTGTCCCTCTGTGCTGGGGGCCCTTGAGTGCAGTGTCCAGCTCTGGGCCCTCCCGGCCAGAGAGCCCTGGAGGGGCTGGAGCGTGTCCAGGGCAGGGAAGGGAGCTGGGGAAGGGGCTGGAGCCCCAGGAGCGGCTGAGGGAGCCGGGAAAGGGGCTCAGCCTGGAGCAAAGGAGGCTCAGGAGGCTCTCACTCTACAACTCCCTGACAGGAGAGTGGAGTCAGGTGGGGGTCAGGTTCTGCTTAGAAGAAACAAGGAAACAGGACAAGCAGAAACAGCTTCAAGTTGTGCCAGGGGAGGTTAAGGTTGGAAATTAGGAGAAATTTCTTTGTGGAAGGGGAAGAAGGGGCTGTCAGGGCTGAAGGGGCTGCCCAGGAAGATGATGGAGTCTCCATGCCTGGAGGTGTTCATGGAATTACTGGATATGGCACTCAGTGCTCTGGTCAGGTAGGGGCTAGTCATAAGTCAGACTCAATCTTGGAAGAATTTTCCAACCCAAGGCGTTCTGTACTTTGGAAAATGGCACAAAGCACGTGAACAGAGCAGCCCCCACCCCTGCACCCCAGTGCTCCTCCACAGGAGTAGGGAAGAAATGCCTGAAGGCCAGGATGGCAAAGGAAGACCCTTCTCCCCTGTCCTTACCTTGTGGGTGTCAGCAGAAATGCTGGTCACACCTTTCACACGGAAGTCAAAGGGACGCCTTAGGGGGAACCCTGCCTTGTCCATGAAAGCAATAAGGAATCCTCCCAGGCAGGCATCCACATGGAAGGGGATTTTGTACTTCACTGCAAGCTGTGCGTGAACAAGAGATCAGGGAACAAAATGATGTGGCTGAGGCACCCAAACTTCAGTCACCAAAACCTATTGGGCATTTCAGAGTTAAATGTTCACTGCACCCTTTGAGAGCAGCACACCACTCTGAAGCTGTGGAGGACAGGCGATGTGGAAGGGCTGGTTGTTTGTGGGATGCCTTTTCCTGCCTTCCACACACAGGAAAAACAATGTGGCATTTTGGTAGCTTGCTGTGTTTGCCAGAGGAATGTGACAACACTGTCTGAAAGGAGTATCCACGATAAAGTGAAAGGGCGTCAGCTAAATGAACAGAAGGTCAGAGGCCCTGGCTGGCTGATCACATACAAAATAAATAACTGGAGCACAGAGAGGAAAGAAATCAAGAGGTGTGTTCAGAAAATAAGATCTCAGCCTTTTGACTCCTACTCCCTCCACACGTTCCTCAGACTTTCACATCAATTTTGCTGCAACCAGCAGGCCCTAAATCAAAGCCTTTTCACTAGGTTAGCCATTTAGGTGTTCTTCCCCTTCAGGCAGCAAAGAACAAGCATTTCTGGTTGGTCTCACAGTCACACATTCCCCCTCACTCCCAAACTGCATCCTACATACCCTGCTGTTGGTCACCAGCTCATTTGAGGACAGAAATACCCTTCCAGCCAGTGGGATCCCCCCACCAAATTCACTGCTTGGCATCCTGGAACCCCTCTACTCCTCTTGCGCTGGTTTTGCTGCTACAACACACGAGTTCCTACAGGTAGGGGTATCCTACCTCTGCCACCTCTTCAATGGGGTCCATAATTCCATGTGGGAACTGGGGTGCAGAACAGACCAGCATGGCTGTGTTCCTCGAGATAGCTCTCCTCATTGCCTGAAGATTTAAAGAGAGAAGATGCTCACATTCCATTTAGCAAGTGCCATCCTGCCAAAAAAGATAAAGAGTGAGAACATGCGGAGTCTGCTCTTAAAAACCAATGCATGAAAGTGTATAGAGAGGAAACCAACGAGCTACAACCTCTCATCCACTTGGAAATACCATAATAATTTTGTTCACCCTCCTCTGAAATCTGAGGCTATTTATGAAATACATAAATTACCTGAGTCTAAATGAATCCCACGGGACAAAGGGATAACATCCAGCTACTTCAGATACAACTTCATCTGCTATGACTCGTGCTGGTTTTCATTGTTTCCAGAAAGCATTCCTCCCTCTTTATCCACAGACTCACTACCTGGACAGGTAGATTTCTTGCCTAGTTGCTGTGCAATGTTAATTTCCTCCAAGAGAGAGCCTAAAGTGATACCTGAACATCCACTTCCATAGCCTTGGTCAGTGGTATTTGGATCAGCTTCATCCCAAAGTAATGTGCTGCCTTGTCGAAGGCAGCGTGGGCGCTCACCGGGACCAGCCTGGAAAAGGAACAGATCAAATGAACATAACATGTGCTGTCTCCCATCTCGAGTGGCAGTGGCTGAATAGACTTAATTAACCCTGTTTTCTGAAGCCTCATGACATTATCAGAGCCTTAAATGTTAGAGAGGGAAGAAAAGAACCAGCAGTGTTTCATTTCTTTTACATTTTCCCCTCAAAGCAATTAACCAGAGAAATATTTTCCGTGCACCATCTAGAAAAGAGGCAGCACATCACAGACAGCAAATCCTCTATTAGCAGTTTAATGATTTGCACAATTCCTCATTGGAACCCCAACCAGCCCAACTCCAGCCTCAGAGTTTTCAGGCTAAGCCCTCTTTGATCTGAATAAATCAAAACCCTTGAATACTTCAAAGGCCCTGACAATCTCTGCTCGAGAGCAAAGCTGATCCGAGCAGGCTGTCTAGAGCAGCAGACAGGTATTGCCAAAATACAGCTGCTCAGCACAGCCCCCAGCAACATCTGTGCCCCCCAAGCTGCTTTAAAACTTCCTGTGCTTTTGAACTTTTCTTTCCACACAGGTTTCTCTCCTCCAGAC
This sequence comes from Cettia cetti, assembly GCA_013401135.1. Classification (NCBI taxonomy): domain Eukaryota; kingdom Metazoa; phylum Chordata; class Aves; order Passeriformes; family Sylviidae; genus Cettia; species Cettia cetti. Next base: position 30,162 of record VZUI01043579.1, on the reverse strand, counting down.
AGAGATGGACAAGGAATAGGTGGTAAAGAGCTATAAAGTGAAGGATTATTGAGGCCCAGCACCATCTCAGCTCAAGGGGACAGTAAATCCCACAAGCCCCCACAGGAAGAAGCTGTGGTGGCACCACTCACATTTCTGGCTGTTTGATGCCTCTCTCATAAGCCAGGTCTCTGTACGCCTTGCAGGCCATCAGGATGCTCTCAGTCCCCCCAGATGTCATCTGCCACCAGAAAAGAAGCAAACAAGGAAAAACAACAATGGGTGTTGCAGGAAGGAAAAGCAGAAAGGGGATGTGGGCACAGCATCTCTTGCCTCTGCTTCGGAGGTGCACGGGACAGCTCAGGGTTTAGAGGGCAGCAGAAGCCACTGAACAGCACGAGGCAGCTTTCCAACACTCAGCTGGAAATTGCACGTTTAAATGTTGAATCCTGTATTTAAATGGGATGAGGGAAGGAGAAAACAAACAAAAAGTACAGAATTCCAGAGCCCAGCAGGAGGGCACCACATTGCACAGTCACCTCACCTCACAAAACTACTTGTACCTAAAGCTCCTGATTACCTGTGGAGTGTTTATCTGCATTACAGATTAATTACACCACGTACACGGAAACAACAAAGTTGATTCTGTGTTAAGGCAGCCGAAGTCCAGCAGGGTTTATTAGGTCTGGAGCAGTGCCACGCCAAGGCACAGAGTCATCTCAGGGCTGGCACCACTCCTGAGCTACAAAACCTTCCCAGAACCTGGAATGCTGCAGGACTCGGAGGTCTCTCCCACCTCCTCTCTGCAGAGGCCAGCCTAGGTCTGCTCAATACCAGAGCTTGTAAGCCCTCAGGGACACAAGAAACTTTACACCAGGAGGAATTTGTGCATTCCTCTCCTGTCCACACAGCTCCCTGACCCAGCTGTCCCAGCCCTCTTCACCCTGACCACAGGGTTTGCATCAGGAGGTGGAAGAGAGGAAGGCACACACAAGTTTGCATAATTGTACTCAAGAGCTGGTGCAAATACGTAAACTGAACTCTTTACAGGAAAGAATTCCTCAAGTAGGAGGACTGTCTCTTGTGGGTCAGCTTTTATGAGTTCTGGTACACAGGGGACATAAACCTTCCCCAGTAAAATTTTAACTTGGGAAAACGTGAGGTTGATTTTCCAAGCAGGACTGACTGACTGGGTGAGCCTGAGGATATGGGGTAGCTGCAACAGTTATACTGTTAGTAGAGGTTCAGGTAAATGAGGAATCAAAATCTACTTACATGGCTTATGGGGAACTAATTTTGCTCCTCAGACCTGCTGAACCAACTTCAACTTCCCCTTTTAACCTCTTTCCCCTCAAAACTAAACATAAAAAGGACCCAATTACATCTGTATGCCTTATCATATCTGGAAGTTTGGGTTTTCCTTTGGTTTTTCACCCACTGACGTGGCTGGAAATCCCAAAAATGCCAAGAAGTGTGACTGTGTCACAATGACTAAACATGAAGTTCAGAGATAAGGAACAAAATTCACAGCCTGCCAGGATTTGTTCCTGACACAATCCAAGCCAGGCGCAGCTGCTGCCACAGGCAGTGTGGAAGTGACTGTCACACCACAGACAATTCCTGCTTTTTGGGGGAAGTTTAAGAGTAACAGCTGTCCAAGATAAAACCTAACAGAGCCTCACACTGAATAAAGACATCACTGCATTAATTGTGAAGCAAATGGATGGCAGCAGGAACACAATGTTTTAAGGGTTTTATGGGCTGTGCCACTCACTTCTCAACACCCTTTATGAAAAGATCTGTCAGGTTGTGATTACCTTTGGGAAAAAAAACAAAAACACCTGGTGATAGACTGCCTTCCTACTAGGTGGGAGAAGAGGAATGGGATTATTACACACTTGTACCTATCCTTGCAACACTGCTTAGGATAATGATTGTGAAAACTTTGCAAGGAAGGACATGGGGATCTTGGGATTCGTGTTACTGAACACCAGGCCTGCTCCTTGTTGGGCAGCATTCCCTACGCTCACCTAGATAATCTGCTCTTGAAAAAGCAGCCTCTCTACAGTCTTATTCCCATTTCAAACCTAACATTTAAACACCAACATCTTGCCTTCATATGTAACAAGCCTTTCCTCAAAGTCTGGCCTTATCCCCTGCATGGAAATGCTGAGCCACACACAGTTTTCGGTAGGTCAGAGCCAGCACCTGTCAGCAGTCAGTCACATGCAGGGTAAGGAAGAGCATCCAGGGTGGATCCTTCTCCCAGGCACCCAGACTAGCATGCAGATGACCACACAGAAAGCTTGTTCAGACAGTTGAAAATCCACCCAAAAAGCTGAACTTCAGCCAGCTCAGCTTCCTAAATTTGCCCACAGTCAGCATTGTGAGTCTCCACCACAGAGACGTGCCCGAGTCTGGAGCAGCACCTTTATCCCAGCACAGCTCCAACAGCAAAATCCTCTTGGTCCACATGGATTATACCTGTGGATGGAGCCTGCTCCTTTACAGGAGGCTTTGTCAGCTTAACCACTGACAGCAAACCCGTTCTGCTGCAGCCAGAGCCTGAATCACTGTCACAGGATCCAACTTCCCCAGAGCCTGCGGCGCCGGCACCCGGCCAAGGCTCGGTGATTCAGCACCCGCCAGGGCTCACACACATTCTCCTCTCCCCTCAATGAAAGTCCACAGGCTCGGGCCATGCCAAGGGGAAAAGGGGCTGGAAACAGGCATTGTTTTAAGCAGCTCTACAACCCTGCACTATCTTCAAAGGCCAGGCAAAGTGTGGGGGGAAAAGGAAAGTAAACAGACATTTTGTGTTCTTGATTTATTTGTTGTTTTGCAAATGGGAGGGGAGGGGAGAAAGCACAGGGAATAAATATCCCTCCTGCTTTCCAAACTCACTTCCATTGCTCCTTCTCTCCAAATCTCAGTGCTCTGGAATCTCAACATTACAACAGCAATAAGAGATAGGGTAACTATTCCAGGATCCCTTTGGCCATGTCACTGTCAAACTGTCAGACATAAAGAACCACTTTGGTTCGTGGGCTCTGAAGTTTTGCTTCCATTTTCACCAGAAGAAACACATCCATTCAGACCCTGGAGACAAAGCTGACCAAAAGTTTCACTGAGCTGAACCACCCCACAAATAAAAATAATATAAAAAAAGGAAACTACAATTTATTTCTAGGGTAACAGAGTAAAAAAACTACACCACAATCCACTGCTTGGTCATAATGTTGTGGCAGTCTCCCATAAAAACCCTGGAAACCTGCAGGTTGTAAATTCCACAACTTGTGTTTCTCAAGGTGACCTGCTCATCACTACAGATAAAATCTGACAGATCTGCACAGTTTAAGCCCCCCTCAAGACACATCACTCACATCTCCCTACTTCAAATGTGCAAAGTTTGGAAGCCACAGAATTTGGGGAGAAGAAACAAAATGGGTTTCTACAGGAAGCTTAGGCTTGCATCTGGTGATGTTGTCTTCTCTCTCCTGTCCTCAGCTGTAGAGTAAGTGGAAGAAGAATTCACAGAGATCCACATCAAATACTCAGGTCACCCACACATAGAATTTTTCCCTACGCTTCAAATCTGCCCTTTTTTTAAAGTTCAAATAGCTACTTTAAAAAAATACTGCAGCTTGCATAAAAGTGGTGATTTATCCCCAAACTATAGGGGAAATCCACACAGCCAACACTGCAAATCAAAGCACCTTGTGAACATGAACACATCAGACAAGAACAAACTCCCCTGTTCCTCTTCTATGTGCTGAGCTTAATTAGTCCTTCCAAATCTTTGCAAGGATGTGATTAGAATCTTCCAGGCAGCCAAACTCACCGATTCCTGTCTCTTGGCTTTTGCATAACACAATTAAAGTAAGAACAATAGTACTAATTAGTGGGAAATAGGAAACATCCATCCACTGCTGAAAATTATTACTTTAAAACTGCTTAAAAACTCGAAATATCTCTCAGAGAAATTTAAGGCAAAGGCATGTCTGCACACCCCCAACCACCAGGGCATTGTTAGAGCTTTTATGCCCATGTACACAAAGGAGAATTACAGCCCACACGGCTCAGCTAAAGGCAACTCCTGTAAATAATGCAAGTTTCTCGTTTGATTTAACAATCAAATGTAAAAAAGACAGGTTTCACTTTGGCATTTATGAAACACACCCAAAAACCTTCAAAGAGGAAGCTCCCCAGAGATCTTGCTGAAGGAGATGTCCACATGACACAGGGCAGGACCACACAGAGATCCCAGGCTGCTGAAAACCTTGGGAACAGCATGGACGTGTCACTGGGCTGCTTCTCCCAGACTGAACAGCAGAATATTACTGCCACAACGTGCTGTGGAAATCAGAGCACAAAGGAAGTGAAACTGCCTCACTGAGAAGTCCAGACAGAAACTTTTTGGTGCTTTCCATAGAGCACAGATGCAAACACCCTCTCCAGAAACACCGAGTTCTGCCTTCAGGGACCACCACCAACACCAACACATTGGCCAAGCAGTCCCTGCTGCTAAAATCAGGTTAGTAAATCCAGCAGACAGGGGCCTGGCACTATAGCACTCTGCCTCTCAGAGGTGGCAGTGAGGAAGTTCAGGGGGGAAAAAAGCAGTTGTTCTAAATCTCAACACTGCAAAAGTCAAATCAAGTAAACCAGAGGCCTTCTCAGTAGAATGAGCCAGCTGACCCTCTTGAACAGATGAAAGGTAACTCAGAGCACTGCACCTTCCTTGGTTTAGCATTTAAACCTCTCTGCTTTACAGTCTCACCAGTTACAGAAGTACAACTGCAGCACTGAGCCACCAGTTGCAGCAAGGCCTTCCCAAGACAGAAAGCAAATCTGTTTTTGAAACAGTTTGAAAAAATGCTCTTTTTAATTGAGTTTGTAACTGTCCAAACCTCCAGAAATTATTCTGAAATGTTAATGCAGTTCTGAGGAGAAGAAAAGAAAATAAGGGACACCCAGCTCCTTAAAGAGCATGTGACTTCCATATACCCACCCACATCTCTCCATCAGTGATCAGCAACTCTGGACACTTCACAGTCAGGAAGAGCAGTGGGAGGAAGACAAGAAGTCCACTGGAGACACTCATTCAGACATGATAATTACAAGGGTGCAATTAATCTTCCATTTCCGGCCGATCAACTTTCCAGCCCTCCCCTTCTCCCTGCCAATGGGGCTGTGCAGCAGCAAGGACAGAATTCCACAGCAGCTTGTGCACTTCCTTTGCTTTGTGGCACCGTCCTCGGGAGCCAGAGGGGGACAGAAGGAAAAGCAGGATTCCCCAGAGTACATTCATGCAAGCCTCACTGTGGCTGTGGCAGTTTTTCACCTGTTCTGACCTTCTCTTAGGCAATTCCACTTTTCCATTTCAGTGGGAGAGCACCCAGGGCCAAGGCTGACACTTTTACATCGTGTTTTACGTAACAAAACTCAAAGAACTCTGGTGCAGGCTTCAGCAAGCAAAGCTCCCCAAGCACCCATAGAGGCACAGCTGGATCAGCTGATGTCCCAACTGCTGACAGAAACGAGTTCCAACAGCTTCATGCCCAGCCCCTGCCCCACTCCAGGGATAATCTCCTTGGTGTTGTCAGCACTGCAAGCCGGGAGGGAGCTGAGGTGAGGTGAAATGGTTTTTATAAGCAAAGAGTTCCTCCTCTAAACTTGAAGGTGCAAGGAATACAGTCCAGAGAAGAAAAGTCAGGTCAGAGGGTGTCACCTCCTCCTCTCAAAGGCAATCACATCTTGCATTCCCACACAGTTGAGTTCAATCCCACTGGGAGTCTGATGCCAACTACACCTTGGACAAAGCTACTCCAGTACTCACCTCCTTAACACAAGCCAGCCTCCAGCTGACAGGAAAAGCCCACTCAAGGCCAGTTCAGGTCATAAGCTCTTGTGTCAACACTGCCTTCCAACACTGCAAGCATCAGTTTAAGAACACACACTGGGACTCCTGCTGGGAATTTTATCAAGGCTGTAAAACTGGTTTGCACTGGAAGGCCACAGGAGCCTGTGAACACAGCTTTCCAGCTGGACAGCTGACAATCCATGCCAAGCCTGCTTGTTGGTGAGTAGCCAGCCAGCCAGCTGGCCCTGCCCTCGAGCTCAGCAATCTGGCAGGCTCACAGATTTCCAGCTCAGAAACTAAAACTGAGGGGAGCTTCTCAGAGTGACACTTCACTGTTCACAATTCCCCACTGACACCCAGCCAAGCTGCATTACACCAGTTCTCTTTTCCAACTGTCATCAAGCCTGTGTCACTCAAGAGTAGGAAAAAAAGTGAGGTGAACAGTCTTGTTTAGAGAACTGTTTCTCTGAGTGAATTTGTCTCTCATAAAGCTTCACCAAGAAGAGGAATTAAGCAACCTCCACACAGCTGGCATGGAATACACCAGAATGAGCTTACCCTCATGCACCTTGTGCTCTCCAGGTGAGCATTTGCACTTATCAAAGTCAAAAACGCCCAAAATGCTCAGGGCAGTCGAAGACAGGCTACTTACAGCACCACAAGAGTTGGGGCCCCCGTGGAAGAGCGTACAGGCAATCCTCACTACTTCTGCCTCCATCTTCCTCAGACCAGGGAAGATGTCTGGATGGAGAGGATTACTCCAGGCAAACTCTTCATACACCTTCAGAAAACAAAGAGAGAAAGTTAAACTTGCAGATGAGGCTTTGAGAACTCCCCATGTGCACTGCAGAAGCAAATTAGCTGCATTTTACCAAAAGAACATTTACAGCACTTAACTGCTCCTGCAAGTAAATGCCACAAGCTGGGAAGCTGAGGAGTAAAATAAAGAAAAAAATAAATGTTTTTCTATTCACACCTCTGGAGTGATTATACAGCACAGCAATATCTCTTATGAGGACAGATCTAGTAATTCTTGCTCTTTTAAAATAAGAACACAAGATACATCATGCTTTACACAAATCCAGTAAAAAAAGTGACTTTGCAGAATTTGTTCTTAAGTTTACTGTTAAGAGGGGGTTCTGAAGCAGGCAGTAAAGCACAAATGCCCACCCACACCACAGGAAAAGTGGCTGTGGAAACCAGTATTTCTGCTCATTCCATGACTGTGGACTCACAGGTTACAAGGCTGGAACAGGCCAGTCCCAACCTCCTGCAGTCCAGATCAAAAAGCAACTGCAGGGATGTTGAATAAAATACAGCAAAACAAACCAGTGAATAATCAGCACAAACAAAGAGAATGTTTCCACAAAGGGATCCAAGCCAAGGCCCCTCCAGAAAGGCTGCTCTGAGCTTTGTTTCTCCAAAGTGGCACAGAAAATGTCAACATGAGGAAGAGAACAGCAATAGCAAACACCAAACAGAGCCCATTACAGCTGCTACAAAAGCTGTTCCCAGGAGCAAGAGGGCCAGGCTTCCCTTTCTAGCAAAACAACTCTGGAAGGAGATGTACTTGAAAACAAACCTTTAGGCTGTTTAGGTTATTTTGCAGCCTTCTCAAAGGGAGAAGTTCCTGAGCAGGTAAACAGAGCTCACAAAGACTCCACTGAAGCGTGCCAGTGCTCCATTGTCTAAGATTTGGACCACACAGCTGCACCAAAAAAACATTTCCCAAAGCTTCTCTTTTGCTCAAACCAAGAGGAGTTTGGTTTTGCTCAGTGAAAGTTGTTCCAGTACCAGTCTCCAGTTCACTTGTAGTTACTAATTACTTTCCCACTCAAAACAGCACCTCATCTGATTAGATCCCAGTTATCTCTACGAGGTGTTTTCACAGGGACAGTTACGTGGCCAGAGTTATGCTGTCCAAATTGTAACTAATTCTCCCTTCCAGACTAAGGTTTTAGATTTTCCCTATTTACTTTGAGGTGCTGGAACAGCTCTGAGGGGTTTCTGGTCCCTAAAGATGCAAAGTTGGCCGGCTTGCACTTTACCTTGACCAGCAGGTGGGTGAGTTTCTCTTCACCACTGTACACAGTCCCGGAGACTTTCCCATCCTGCCAGCGTACGTCTCCTGGAAGAGAGAGAAGAGCACACTGCTCACAAACACAGCCATTCCCAGCCAGGGTGGAAAAGCACACAGAAAATCCCCTCAGTTCCACAGAGGAAGACTCAGCTTTCGAGATTTCCCTGAGTTTTGTGGCCCAGGGACAGCTGTGTGTGAAGCTGAGCCACTGGCACTGCGTGAACTTAGCAAACAGCAAGTAAATGACGACTAAAGAGTCAGCACATAACCAACATGTAGCTGGAGCAAGCAGTTATATTAATAAATAATCCACTTAATCCCCAGCACTCTCCCCAAACTGCTGTTCAACCAACTGGACACTAAATTAAAGCCACTTTCAAAGAGCACCCACCATTGTAAGCTGAGAAGAGATGGAAAAACTAAGTCTGTACTGCTAAAATCCACAGTGCTGGCACCTCGATTACATTTCACCTAAACTGGTACTTCCAGGAACTTCCAAAGGGGAGTGGGGGCATGGGAAGGAGAAATAGGGGGGGACTTCAGAAAAGAGAAAAAAACCCAGTGAAGGAAGGAAACAATAATTTTAGAAAAACACAGACAGAAGCAACATTAGCAATACACAGCAGTAGAAAAGTAGCAAGTTGTTCCAGGACACTCTATCATGAAATTGTTTCTGAATTTGGAGCAGAAGCACTGTTCTAGCAGAAAATTCAGGGCATTTCTCAAATTTGGGATAGGAGCAGGGTACTCGTATCTTTTCCTCTAGACAGGAACAGGCACACAAATTTGTAACAGGCACACAAATCAGGGGGAACATGAGAGGCAACTCAAATTAAGTGTCAGACACTGCTTGTGTGGACTCAAGCCAGGAGAACACCATCATCACTCTTCCTTAAAAGGTTTCTTCAAGGCACAAACCATTGTCTCTCTTAACTGAGGTCATAGTCTTGGAAATCCCCTAACAATCCTATTTGGAAGATGCTTTTTTTGACTGTGATTATTTTCTGGGGCTTCACATTTCTGGTAAGAGTCAAACATCAAGGCAGCTGCTAGAAATGCCATTGAAAAAGAGAACTTTCTCCATATTTCCCCTCTCCTCAGCTCTCCCATCTCTCCATCAGCCTAGAATTCTTGTGGAAGGAACAGAATTTCAATGTAAATACCTGAATGCAGCAATAGAATTCACAAATTTTAGTCATGTCCAGGAGAAAAACAGACAAAAACTTGCAAGGGGACATAATATTTAAGCTGAACCCATGAGCAGGAGTCACTGGGTCTCATTTAAGAGAGGAAGTGTCATGTTTGGTGCCTGCTGCAGTACAGACTCACCTTTTGAGCTGTACTCTTTCATCTTCTGCAGCACTTCAGGCTGGCTCATGCCTTGTTCTGGCAGTGCTTTGATATAATCCTTTTCATCTTTCAGGAAGGATAAACTGGAAGTGACATCATTCAAGGCTTCATCAATCTTCTTTTGAATCTAAAAAGAAAGAAAAAAGCCTATCAAACAATGGCACTGGTCAAACTCTAAATAATTGCTGAGAGTGTGAGGACAGGACCTGCTGCCTACATCTGTGGTGTTGATGGAACAGACAGGAACTGCTACACTGGGAGCTTTGACCCCTTTCCTTAGTGCTTGAGAAAATAGAAGTCAAGGAAAAAACCTGCATTTTTATCCAGCAAACCTTTGCCAGTCACAGTTTTTAATTTGCAGAAGTCTTCAGATGCATTGGTTTGTACCTTGCCTCCTCTACCACCACACACATGGTTTAGAAACTTATGAAAACAGACACAATAAAGAAATCTCCACCACAGGCACAGGTCAGAGATTTCTTTCTTCCCACCCACACCCTGCACTCAGGAAACCCCAGACTTCTTCTCACACCACATTTCTAAGAAATATGATGATTCTTCCAGGCAACACAGGTGTTGGGATATTGACTTTTGGACATTGGAATGCCTCAAAGTCAAGGCCTCTTGTGAGCACCTGATAAGTTATCAGGTATCAACCTACCAAAGAGCAGGAAGAGGACACACAGCAGGAGTGCTCTGGCACAGGGGAGCAGTGATAGCCCTGAGAAGGGAAGTCTGGACACAACAGGGATTGTATAAAGTATGTTGTCTTTTCTAACAAAGAAACATAAGTAGAAGAGAATTTGTCTGACCAAGGGCTATGCAGGTTAGGAGCTGAAAGCTGGGGCACTTAACAGGCCAGGGAGGGGTTTAATCCCTGCCAGGGGGATGTGGGAAAAACTGGAGAACTCCTTCTGTCTCCAAAGCAAAAGGAAAAAAAATTCCTCTGTGCTACTCTCCTTGGATAAGACTGCCTGGAGCAGAGCTGACCCCTGGAAGCAGTGTGTAAATACACCAGCACAGCAAGCAGCAGGAAGTGCAATCAAGTGTGATACCATCCTTTAGGAGCTAAAATAAACCCAGCTGTGCATTTCTTCATCCTGAGTCCTTAACGTGCTAAAACATGCTATGGTTTCAAGTTTTTATTTAAAAAAAAAAAAAAAAACACCAAAAAAACCAGCAGCTCCCAAATATTACAGCTTGTGTCATTTTAATGATTACACAAAGTGCTGATATCCTTCTGCTAACTTTTGCTAATAGTTATCTGAACCCTGAACTAATCATGGCCAGTTGCTTGATTAAAATAAATACCCTTCCACATTGCAAAACAAAGCTTTGGCTGTCTCATACTTCACACTGCTTCAGAAGAACAACTCCAGTTCAATCCTGTCCCTTCTTCCAGAATTAAAATAATTTTCTTAAAAATCTAACAATAAGGAATCGTTACTGGAGAATTCACTCATTCTTGGTTAATATAAATAGCTCAAAAGTTAAAAAGAGGTGGAACCCCCTTGTTATGGGAGTGATGCTAGGACAAAAAGATTGGGTAGAAATTACATCTGTCATTAAACTGGAATGCAGCAGGAGACATTCCAGATCTATATCCTGGCTCATTAGGATCACAGTGACAACAAAGATGCATAGAACTGAATATTCTCCAAGAGAGCTGAAACAAGGACCTGGAATAATCCTGTAAGTACTTGTTCAAATACTTACTATAGCCCCAATAAATGGCATTTTTCTCAGCAGTTTAAAGAACTGTTTTTTAGTTCGGGATGTCAAACCTGAAAGACAAAAGGCAGAAAGGAACCTAAGAAACAAAAAAGAGAAACTTCTGATGCAGCTCATGATCCAAGCTCAGCATTCCTGATCCAAGCTGAAATAACACAGTGACCCAGAGGACATGGTGAGACACATGAGTGAATCCAAGAGCAAGCTTTTCAGGGATGGACCATGCCATGGAAACATCTGGACTGCAGAACAGCAGCCATCTACAGGAATCAGTTTTTTGTTCCTTACTTACATGGCAATTCACACCCACAAGAAAAAGAGGGATTTGGAGGGTTGCTAAAAGTAAGGAATTATTATCATTTCCTGCCTCTTCAAACCAGAAAAGTTACTTGAAAACAAAACCACTGAGCAGTGTGAAACAGTCTCCCAGACCAAAGCAGGGAACGGGGAGGGACATTTGTGACAACGTCAGCCACAACGTGACATGGATTTGCCCCATTTGATGCACTGGGAGGTGACTCAGGGAAAGGGGATGAACAGAGGGAAAGCAGGAATTCCACCACAGCACAAAGATTCAAATGAGAGGAGCCACTGATGACAAGCACTGGAAAACTCCTTGATAGCTCTAAGGGCAGGAATGAAATCAGGATGACACAGATGCTTTATGGCCACCAAAAATACCTTCCCAGTCCTACCTGCACACCAGCAGTTACAGGACAAACCAAAAAAGAGCCAAATAAAGTTTAAAAATCAACCATTTTAAGGCTTTGCAATTTTATCTACACTTCAAATATATTTCACTTCATATATACAACTGGAAAAGCTACCAAGGACACTAATTGGCACATTCTGCAGTAAATACTTGTTAGTGCCCTGATGGTAACATTTCTGTCACACATCTCAGAGTGCACATTGCTTCATTAATAATTTTCACAGTGAGAAAAGACTGCAAACTCTGGCAATCTAATTAGATCTTCTAAGAGCTACTCCACACTTAGAGAAAATACACTGTGCAACAGTACAAATACTAGCTAGGAAGATAACTGTCCTGAACAAAAGTTTCATACCAATTTGTTCCTTACAGACATTCCCACTGTTCAGCTGCCCCCATCTCTACAAAGAGAAAAGGCTGTTTGAGAAGCACAGACACAGAAGGAGGCATCAAGTTAAAAACTTGGCAATTTTTAACAAGCTGCCACTGGAGTGTAACCCTAAGGGGCCTGTGGGAACTGAAATGCAGCTGAGGGCATGACAGGCCATCACACGACCAGAGGAAACTGCAGGTTCTGCAGAGCTCAGCTTCACTGAGGAGCTGCCAGTATCAGAAACCACTCAAAACAGGAAGATACTCCGGAAATAGAAAAAAAAAATTACAAGAAGAAAATACCCTCACACTATCACATGCAATTATCTTGAACATTCTGAAGATGAAATGCCCCCAGCATGGAATCAAGACCACATCTCCTCCCCCAGCAGGAAGGGAAACAACCAAGAGTTATCCAGACACTTTGCAGCAGTGACTAAGTTCACAGGGACCCAGCTCTCCATAAATCTCCCCAGGGTTTGGGCAAGAAGAGACTGTTGTGACAAGCAAATGGTTTAGCCAAAGGAAAAAGGGAGACAAGGGAAAGGGAAGGGGACAGAAGCACATACCATGCACCCTCTGACAGAATAGGGGAGCTTCATTTACCAGACAGGCCTTGACTTTAATTCAGAAGAGAGTTTGGTAAGTATTAGGTGACAGCAGAAAGTCTGTTTCAACAAGTGTTTGGCCTTGTTCCACCCTCGTTCCTTCCACTGCCCAGGAACAACTCAGGGCCACCTCCCCTCCCTCCAAAGGTAAGGAAATTCCCCAGGTCAAATACTCACTCTCAGGCTGGCAGAGGAAGCCGTGTAGCCACACACTGACAAGTGTGGAAGAAAAGGTCAACCCAATGAGCTGCCAGGGTTCCAGTCCGTCACACCGGGCGTTCACAAAGCCTGTCACTTTCTCCCAGTACATCTGGAGGATTTCCTTGTAGGGAATAAGGGCTTCCTGTGCAAAAGGAAAAGCAGGAGGAAATTGAGGAAAGCGCAAATGAAAACAAGAGGGACATCAAAACACCGACTGTTGATTGGAAAGGTGCTTTCTGGTATCCAGACCCCCTGCTTTCCTTAATTCCCACAAATACAACAGCTGGGAGATGGTTTTTATTCACTTCCAGTCACAGATAAAAATACACACCCTGAGAGACTTCAAACACTGAGAGAGAAGCACCAAGAGCAGATGAGCAATGCAAGGTTCTCTGCACAGTCCCAGGAACCACCACCAGATATTACCACTGCCCAGGAGAAGCAACTGTGTAAATAACTTTTTTCCAAGGAATTCTCAGGTGGTGAGTGAAGGTACCACCAAAACAGGTCTATTAAGTACCTCGGGCTGGATTTTCAATGAAGATGGAGGCACTCAGCGAGTCCTTAATTTGGAGATCTAATTAGCATGTTACACACCAAAGGGGGGATGGGAGAGGAAAACACCGCTGCTGCCAAAACAGCCCCCAGAAAATGGTGATGCAAGCACAATTACAACGTCAAAGCAGGAATTACTGTCGGGACACTGCCCAAGTTCCTAATCAATAGCTTCAAAACAGATGCTTTCAAGAGCGTCAGAACAGGGCGTCAGAACAGGGCGAGGAAAACTGCACAGGAGAAAAAGGACATTTCCCTGTAAACAAGAGCCTTCCATCCAATTCTCTGGGAGAAGGCTTCTAGAGATTAGAATAAGCAAGAACAGAGCCCTCTTCCAAATTCCTTTTCCCTTTTGACCAGCCCAGTTTTGCCCAGTTTAACTGGGGAGATCTCCAGGACTGAGAGCTTCACCCTCCAAACAACAGCAAAAGAAAATACGCGGAGCCTTTCAAAAGACTTGTAACTAAACCTTGGAAGGAATAAATACTTGATTCGTGTGCTGTTGGACTCTGGGTGGGAATAGAACAGTTTTTCAATAAACCACTAAATTAAAAACTGCTAAAACTTTGCTTCTCAAGACCCTTCACAGGTCCCACTTCTGGGTCAAGCCAACAACAGAAGAAGCATTAACTTTTTTTTAGGGGGTAACATGTCATTCCAATACAACTGGAGAGGCTACTAACAGTCTAAAAAAATGGCCAAGTTTTTCCAAATAATCAAAGGAAGAAGGCAGCTCTCCTTACCAAAAAGCAACACTAATCAAATACTCACTACATTGGAAAAGCAGTAAAATGCATATAACACGGCAGAGTTTGAAAGTATTTAAGCAACCCAAACATAAATTCCAGCAGAATTAAGAGAGTTTACCCTTAGCAGAGGAGGGTTTTCACCCATGTCCAAGCACGGGCTGAAGGGTCAAGGACTGAATTCGGCAAAAGCAGGCAGCACTCAGCTCCGAGAAGGCAAATTAGCACCTAGTCACTTGGCAAAGGGCAATTCAAAAATACATCCGAGCCTCCAAAACAAGGCGGCCACACAAACAGCTGCAATTAGGCAATGTCCCAGCTAATGAATGTCCCGTCCTCCAAGCCACTGACCACAAAGCCGATTTAACCCCAGAATTTAAGGGAAGAGCCACCTTTTCCAGCTAACCAGAGGCGGTTCTTAAGTTTCAGCGAGTTTGCACAATCTTCACTGGCAAATCCCCGGAAATGAGCGTTTAACCAGCAACAATGACTTTGGTTCTTTGCCTAGGATGAAATGCCAGGATATCATTCTGTTTTGGAACTGCACTTAAAGGAGGGAAATGGAGCCACTAATGGGCTGCTGTCTCAATAGCTGTTCTCAACTCGTGGCAAGAAAATGCTGCAGCATCAAATATAAAGTGGCTGTGCTTTTCTTCTTTCCTGAAGATGGAGGACACTGTAAACCCTAAATCAAAATGGAACATGACCTCCTTGACAGAAGTCACTGCAGTCAATGGCCAAATCAAAATAAATAAATCTGGCGAGAGATTGACCTCACTCTTGGAGAAACCTGTGGACAGAAGGTCCCAGCTGTCTGCACATTTTGTCATCGCCGAAACCCCTGAGCACTGACATATGGGAACTCAACGGTAAATCCAAGTTTTGAACAAGTAAGAGAAGATTTTCATTAGGTTCATTCTAAGACATTGAAGAATTTCTTCCCCTTTCTTGCTTAAAAAAAACACCCAATGTGAAATCAATCCACAAGTGTTACAGTTTGTCCAGGTAAAGTTTTCTCTGTATTTCTCACTAGACTCCTTCAATCATTTCAAACTTAGAAGGATGAGATTGATCCATTTAGGAGGATATTAAAAACTGGGATTAAAAGAAAAACAGTGAAAACTGGCTTGAAGATGTGTTAGCAGTGAATTGCAATTTTTCAGCTCTGTAGCTAACCATGCCCTCAATTTTTCCCAAATGATCCTTTTCCTGAAAGTATCCAGCAAGACACCAGATACCTTTACTTTCTGAATTATTCACTTCATCCCACAGAAACCAGAGGGCGTTTAGAAGGTTGCACTCAAATGTTTCTATTATACCCAGGAACATGCTGGGGCAAAAGGGAGCTTATAAAAAAAGAGATAGAGTAACTTCTTCCATGAGCAGAATGACAGGACAAGGGCATGTGGCTTCACACTGACAGAGGGCAGGGCTGGATGGGATGTCAGGAAGGAATCCTTCCCTGTGGGCTGGTGAGACCCAGAGCAGCTGTGGCTGCCCCTGGATCCCTGGCAGTGTCCAAGGCCAGGCTGGATGGGGCTAGGAGCAGCCTGGGACAGTGGGAGGTGTCCCTGCCCTGGCAAGGGGTGACACTGGATGATTTCTAAGGTCGCTTCCAATCCAAGCCATCATGGGATTCTCTAGGACTGCAGTCCCACACCATTTCCTCATTTTACAGGGCCTGGCAGGGGGAATAAACAGCCTCTGTGTAGCCCAGCCATGGGGATCCCTCGCCATGCAGCCCTGCAGGTGCTGCTGGAGTGAAAAACTCTTCCTGCCTCCCCAGCTGGGCCAAAGACAACAGGCTGACCTGATCTTAAACCTCTCTACAGGACAGAATTCCATGTAAGACAATAACCTGCTTATTTCTGAAGGCATCAAAATATAAAGGTTTCCCTTCCCATTAGAAGAGAGTAGATAAGCTTTTTTTATTTCTGTAAGAGAACCTACCCCACACAAAAGCTTCACAAGCCACAGGATTATTTCAGAAGCTGTTTTAAAACCTGCCCTATGAGCACACTAAAGAGCAGGGAGAAAAAAAAAATCGCCACTGGAGGATTTGTTTTTAATTCTCAGAGCAGTAAGACAGACCCAGGTATCAGATAAAATACTAATTGCTATCATTAGGACTTGCAGTGCTCATTTGTACTGATATTAATGCACTCAGCTACCTAAGCAGTTTACATACTGAATTTTTAGCTGCACAGATTAGGAATACATCCTTAGTACTTTGTGTCTAAAAGCCATTAGCTAGCTGAGCTGGTTCCAGGGATAGCACTTAACGCCACTACAAAAGAGCACAAATTAACTGCAGTAATGCTCTTCTGTCCCAGATGATAGAAAAGGGAGGGGGGAGGAATGCCAAAGCTAATGAGAGCACATTTTGTATTTTTGCCAGAACAGCATTTCCTCAGTTGTGAGTTTTAGGATGCAAAAAAGCTTAAAAGAAAAAAAGAAAAAAAAAAAAAAAAAAAGAGAGAGACAGAAAGGCAATAAACTGGAGAACCTCAGACTTTTGTTACAAGTGCCTTCTGTTTCTGTGGAAATGGAAACACTGTCAGAGTTGACTTGTGGGAAAAATGGGAAGAAAGGTTTTACCAGCTGAACCTTCCTTCCTCCAAAACAACCTTTAAAGTGGATTTAAAATGGGGCCACAGAATAAAAGTAGCTTTTAAAGGCAAGTTTATGTTATGCAATACCATGAGGCTGACTGTGCCAGGAGGAAGTGCTAAGATCAAAGAATCACAGAAAGGCTTGGGCTGGAAGAGACCTTCAAGCCCATCTTGTTCCAGCCCCCTGCCATGGGCAGTGACACCCTCCACTGTCCCAGGCTGCTCCCAGCCCCACCCAACCTGGCTTGGGCACTGCCAGGGATCCCAGGACAACCACAGCTTCTCTGGGCACCCTGTGCCAGGGCCTCTCCACCCTCTCAGGGAAGAATTTCTTCCTAATATTCAATCTAAACCTACTCTCTGTCAGGTTATACCACATCCTCAGCTTTCTCCTGAACCCGCACACACTCCCAACCTCATAACTCTGATCCCCACACCCTAACCTGAAGGGGTGTGTCTGCCACCAGCTTCCCTGGGGTCCCCAGAGCTGAGGCAGGAGCTGGCTGTCACACAGCTCAGCACACAGTCAATCAAGTCGAGGGAGATGGCTCCAACAGCACGAGTTAGGTCAGCTCCCATGACGGGAGCAGGCAGAATACCGGTACTGCCACTGTAATTAAGGCCTCTGCTCCAACACGACGAGTTTCCCGAGGAGAAGCCTCCTGCCTGAAAACAAAGCGCACAAAGCCAGCAAGGACACGGCGGCCTGGCTTACTGATTCCGCTCCTAAGCAGAAGGAAGGCTGCAATCAGCCCTGCCTTCGCTGCCTGCACGTGGCTCTGGCCACAAAGGCTCATCTGAGCGGAGTAAGCAGCCTGGCCGCAGGGAAGCGCTGGACTCGGAGCCAGAACCCGCCTGCTTCCTACCGGGAGTGGGATTGAGCAACACCAGCCCAGCCAGCCTCCTCAGAGAGGGCTCGTTGCTGCCTGTGCCTGCGGTGTTCTGATTCGCACCCCGGGAATGACTCTGCTCCTGTCCCTCCCTGCCAACGCCAGCCTGACAAATATCTTTGCATAAGCACCAGGCTGGGAATGTTCGTTAGTCAGCTCCTAATTACAGCTGGAGGTTTGGAGCACGTGCTGCCCAGCCTGACCAAAGGATGTGGGCAGACGGAGCGACACCAGATGCGTGATCTCTCAGAAATCAAAAATCGTGAACTTTTGGATGTACGGCCTGAAGTAAGTGAAATTAAAAACACATTCAGGCCACACTCATCTTACACAGCTCCCCAATACCACCAGTTTCATCTGCATTCCATTTATTGCCACCACTGCCATGCTGAAACTTCTTCTGGAATGACAGCAGTTTGGGGGGAGGGGGGTGGTGTTTGCCACGTATAGTGTCTGCAAAATGAACGTATACATACTGTACCACCAGCCCCGAGAGCTCAAGAGGAGTGGCTAAACAATGGCTAATTATAGCTTCAGCACAAAAACAAACATGGTAGCAAGCCAGAGTAAGAACAGCAGCATTCCAGCTTCCACTGCAGAGATGGAATGTAAAACTACCAAAACAAAATGGGGAAAAAAGACTGATTGGAGGCTCAAAAAAGATACAATTTTACAGGAGCACAAAGGACTCCAAAAATCAAGTTCAAATTTCATTTAACCCAAAATACACACAAGGTGTCACGTTCACTTTGCTAACCCAGGCAAACCAATTTATAAATGCTTCTGCAAACATCTAGGCACGCTCCAGGCAGCACGAACCTCACAAGAGACAGGATCCACCCAATGGATGCTGCAGGTGAGCTCATCCTGGATCTCTGTGGGTCACCAGGGATCTCTGTGGGTCACCAGCTCCAAGAATGGGCAAGGAAACCCACGGTAATTAGGGTAAAAGAAATGCTCAGTTCCCTGCATGCTGGGGCTCATCTGGACGTATTTCATCCCTCCACTTGGCCTCCTCTCAGATCCCTGCATGCCTTACTGGGTATTCCTTTGAAATATTTTGTGAGCACCTGGGTGCCACCAAGAGGTATCCCACAGCATTAAGACATGAAGTCTTGGCAGGAGCTGTCTGGAAGCAGACCCCAGCATGGCAATTGTTCTGGGAGCAGGCATCCATGAACAAAGGCAGCAGGGAGCTCTGGCACAGCTTCCAGCAGGGTTATGCAAGCCGCAGACAAAGCCCCCAGTATCAGCACTAATTGAATGATGCTATTATCCCTGAAGGGCCCTGCTCTTGGGCAAGTCCAACCATAGGGCAGAATCCTCAGGAATTATCTTATCAACACCAACACCAGACTCCTTTGACCCCTGCCATATCTAGTCACATGCCCTTCCTGATATGGCATGGATAAATCTTGATGAGCAAGGAGAGGCAAAGGAAACACTCAGAACACAAAGGATTCTGAGTGGCTTTTACATGCAAATCTTTAGGAAATACAAGTATTTCCTAATACAGAACACTGTATCACAATCACCACAGCAAACAGACTAGAACACCTGCTGCTACATCAGCTGGCAGAATCCTAAACCTCACTTCATGCTCTAAGGGCAGGACTAAAACATATACTAGGTCTGCTAGTACTTGAAAGGGAATGTCTTTCACTGCCTGATGCAAAGAATAGGAGCAATAGAACCACAGATTAATATGGTTTGGAAGAGACCTTGAAGATGACCTCATTCCATCCCCCTGCCATGGGCAGGGACACCTTCCACGAGACCAGGTGGCTCCAGGCCCCTCCAGCCTGGCCTGGGACATTTCCAGGGATCCAGGGGCATCCTCTGGGCACCCTCTGCCAGGGTCTCACCACCTCACAGGGAGAAATTATTTCCTCCTAATATCTAATCTGAACCTAGCCTTCTGTCAGTGTGGAGCCATTCCCCCCTGTCTCTTGCCAATTGTCTCTCTCCACCGATCTTGTCAGCTCCTTCAGATACCAGAGGCCACAATCAGGTCCCCCAAAGCCTCTCGTCTCCAGGCTGAACAATCCCACCTCTCCCAGCCTGTCCTCAGAGCAGAGCTGCCCCATCCTTTAATGACCCTGCTGCCTCCTCCAGGCTCACTCCAACAGCTCCAGCTCCTTCCTGTGCTGGACACAGCTCTGCAGGTGGGGCCTCAGCTGGGGAGGCAGAATCCCCCCTCCCCTGCTGCCCATGCTGGGGGCTCAGCCCAGGGCAGGGCCAGCTGCCACCCACCAGCACCCCCAAGTCCTTCTCAGCATTCCGTGGTGGAAGCAGCTGGTGCAGGAGAAGATCAGATGGAAACATCTTTTTATTGGCAAAGTTGTGTATTTGGGAAAAGAGACAAGCAGAACCCCAAAATCCTCACTCAGAGAGGGGCTCTATGGAATCCCTATGAGCACAGGAGTCACAGCCAGGCTGTGATTGCTGCCACACAGGCAGACCACAGCCAGTGAGTGCTGTGATCAGGTTTATCTCCACACCACCAAGCACTGCTGGAGAAATCCAAGGCAGGAAGGGAGTGAGGATCACCTCAGCAGCCCCTCCCCTGCTCAGCGATTCAGAGACAACTCCTAAGGGCAGAGGAGGGGGGAAACTCTGAGTAGGCTGGACATGAGCAGAACATGGAAAAAGAAACATTTTGCTCTGTCTGGGTAAGAAAATTTCCAGGGCCTCGCACTGCCTTTTGCTAAGGTCACAGGAAGGATGGCAGTGTGAAACCACAGCTTAGGAAAAACGTTGTGTACCAGTGTTTCTCCAGAGTAAGCCTCATTCCCAGAGTACAAAGCCAACTTCCTAAGCTTTCCAGAAGCCAGGAATCCTGTGCAATAGCGACTGTCTAACCTAGAGAATAAAAGAGCAGACCTGAGCAGGTCTTTCAGGCACAATAAACAGCAATTTTTTCCGCAAAACTCTGGGACAGAAGGGAGTGAGGTGAGAACAGCCTGACCACACAGCACGGCCCCAGCAACCCCAGGCCAGTCTAGACCGCCCCCCGCACAACAAGCAAAGCATTTACCCGGTGCCAAATTTTGGCAGCTGAAAGCAAACCAAACACAAGCTGTGCAGGCTCTTGGTGCTGTCCCAGGCTGCCCATGGCTGCACAGAACTCCACGCCGAAACAAGAAGAAGCAGCAGCACTTGGGAATGGAGTAACCAAGCGGGACAAAGGAGTGGGACAAAGATAATGCTGTTCCATTTATCACTCAGCAGCTGTGATTTCAATTCCCCTCGCTGATGGGGGAAAAAACCCCAACCAAACACCTAGTACCCCTTCCAGGTTTGAGGCACTGCAAGATCCGTGCCGTGCCAACGTGGGCTAGGGCCAGCTGTATTCCAAGCAATCCTGAAGTTTGCTTCTGGCTAAAAAATAATAGCCAATTAGCAAACGATGTCTCTAAAAAACAACAATCGATCAGCAAACACGAATTCTCTTAGCCACATCCCAAAATCTTAGCACCTTCCCCAAAACCCGGAGGAAAACATCATTCTGCCCCACCCAAGAAATTAGCCAGACAGGCGAAAATACCATTCCTAATCCCCTCTGGCCCGAAACTAGGTAATTGTGGGGAATAAGGAAAGCAGCGTACGAACAAGAGGACGCATTTACGTTCAGGGGAAGGGTATGGGCCTGGGGTGGGGGCCGGAGAGAGGGCCTGACCACCCACCCTCGCACCCCGCCGGCGGCCGAGCTCCGCCAGGCACCCCCTGAGGCCCGCCCGGGACCCCCCAGCCCGCGCCCGGCTCCGGCCGGACGAGGCCGGGCCTCGCTGCCTCACAGGCCGCGCCGGGACACCTCTCTCTCCGCACCACACCGGCCTCGCACTCCCGGCTCACCATCGCTCCTGCCGCCGCCAGCCCTTGCGTTCCTTCCTCCCTTCCTTTTTTCCCTCCTCCTCCTCCTCCTCCTCCCGCTCCCCGCGGGGTCCCGGCACGGCCCCGAGCCGGCCCCGCCCCTCTGGCCCCGCCCCGGGAGGGGAGACCACGCCCCTCATGCGGGGAGACCACGCCCCTCAGGCGGGGAGACCACGCCCCTCAGGCGGGGAGATCACGCCCTCTCAGGCGGGGAGATCACGCCCTCTCAGGCGGGGAGACCACGCCCCTCAGGCGGGGAGACCACGCCCCTCAGGCGGGGAGACCACGCCCCTCAGGCGGGAGGCCGCGCCCCCTCAGAATGGGAGGCCGCGCCCCCTCAGGCGGGGAGGCCACGCTCCTTATTGGGGAGGCCACGCCCCCTCAGGGCGGGGCGGCGGCGGGGAGCAGCGCCCCCTAGAGGCGGAAGGGGGTAGGCGGGAAAGCCGCGCCCCCTCAGGGCGGAGCGGCGGCGGGAAAGCAGCGCCCTCTCCTGGAAGGAGGCGGTAAAACCGTAAAGACAAAGGCGGTTTTTGTTAAAATACGAAACAAAAAAACCCCACAACAAACAACAACCACCAAAAAGCTTGTAATCCCGCCTTAGTTATTAATTACCTGGGGCTGGAGCCCCTCTGCTTTGGATCCAGCCTGGGAGAGCTCAGGGTGTGCACCTGCAGAAGAGAACGCCCCGGGGAGATGAGACCTCAGAGCCCCTGCCAATGCCCAAATGGGCTCCAGGCCAGCTGGAGAGGGGCTTGGGACAAGGGGGAATGTTGGCTGCACACTGACAGAGCACAGCGTTAGATTGGGTATTAGGAAGAAGTTGTTCCCTGGGAGGGTGGTGGGGCCCTGGCACAGGGTGCCCAGAGAAGCTGTGGCTGCCCCTGGATCCCTGGGAAGTGTCCAAGGCCAGGCTGGATGGGGCTTGGAGCAACCTGGGATAGTGGAAGGTGTCCCTGCCCATGGCAGGCAGTGGGGATAAAACAATCCTTAAGGTCCATTCTAACCCAAATCATTCTGTGACATCTTTTGAGGAGAGTATTTGTTCTGTGCAAAACATAAGGCAGGAACTACTGGCCATTATAGCATTATCCAGTTTGTTCATTCTGCTAATCCATGGATTAAAATCTACTCTATTCTGCGTGGATCAGATGGGACCCCTCATCACCCTCACTGGCCACTCCTGGGGCTGACAACCGCTTACACCACAAAGATCCCAAAAAACACTTTATCGGCAGGAAAAGGATTTGGGGGCTCCTGACTCCTGAGGCTATTCCATAAAACTTTATCTGTGGGAAGAGTGCCAACAGCCAAACTGCCCAGGTGTTGAGGAGAGTTTTAAGAGGTTAAAGGTGTCTGTGCCCTCTGGTGTTAACTTTGACCTCATGAAATAAATACAGTAAGCAGAATATTGTTTGGGACCAGCCTTGTACAAGCACAGTGGGTTTTAGACATCCAGGGCAAACCTGACAAACACCTCAAGGCATTTAGGTTATGCAAAGGAATGTTTTGAAGCAGTTATGTTGTAGAATACTTGCAGGGAGGAAAAGGCAGAGATGGGCAGCAGCAAAAGGAAAGGAAAACTTTTCACATCAGTAGTTCCTGGTGCAGTGACAGCAGAGCTTCAGCTGGGGCTGTGTTCTGAGGGCACACACACAGGTGGGTGCTCTGGTTGCCAGTAAGTGCGAACTCAACAGGTACCCCAGCAGCATTTGGTCATTTCCCAAAAGTTAACACCTGGAGCAGCTGCAGTGCACTGTGCCAGGGAGTGCTGCCTTTGCCTCCTGCAGGATGCCCTGCCTGGAGAAGCTGCCCCTCTCCTGGGAGATGGCAGCAGGAGCAAATGCCCACGTTAAGCCGTTCTTGGTGAATCTCTACAGAACACATCCTGGCTTTAGAGCTTATAAATCTGTGTAGTCTTTTAGGCAGATTCTGGGGCGGCATTTTAAACTTTAGCTCTTAAGCTCCCTCGCTTTTGTCTCTATGCTCTTTGGAAGCAGATGTACCAGCATCAGCTCCTGGCATTTGTAGTTTGCTGCGTGACTGGCGGTGACTGTTTGTCTTGCTGTCACCGTGCCACCCGAGCTGTCTCCTCACAGAAGGTGACACCTGGCGTAAGCCAGCAGACAGTGCTTTTATCTCAAGCAAACTGCCCTCGTGGGATGGGTTTTAGAACTGTGCCTAGACATCAGATGCTCTTTTCAGCAGAAAAAGGAGCAGACAGGTCTGTTAGTAACCCAATACCAGTCTCACAAAGCAGGTCTTCTTCCCACATGCTTGCCAAGACAGAAAGCATCTACTCAAGAGAACCCCAAAGGAGCTGTGTTTTCCCACTATAAAAACCTCTGCAGACACCAGTGACCCCAGCCTTCAAGAAAAACGTTGCTCTTTGGAAAATAGCCTTAAAAGCCAGATTTATGTATTCTAAGTAGAATCTTGCTCTCAAGGGGGCGAGAGGAAATCTTGTTTGTTTCTTCAGCCCTGAAAAGAGTCTCTTGGGATGCATCACTGCAAGCTTCACTAATCTTCAAGCACACCTTCACATAATATGCCAGGAAACAAAGAGCTTGGTTTGTTTAATATGGTTAAAGCACAGGGAAAAGGGAATATCTTGCTATGAATATCTGGGTGGAGAGGAAAAGCCACACCAGGGAGGCAGAGGAGACATTTGAGTGAGGGGACAGTGATGACACAAGAGCAAATGGGTGCAGGTTTCCATTTCCATTTTTCTTGGTCTGTCACACAGCCCAGATAGAAACTGGTTTTCCCACTATTCAGAAGAATTTTAAAAATATCAGAGTAGCTTGGCTTCTCCTCACAGGGGGCAGGATTAATGTTGAGACTGTGCCAAAGTGACTGCTCCCCCAGAGAAGAGAGTTGTCTTTCCCAGGAGAGGCCAAACATCACCTGGCCAACATTGCCCATGCTAAAAGAGAGCTCTCACCCCTCCTTTAAAGGACAGCTTGGAAGGGGGCTGGAGAGAGAAAAATCCAAATGATTCATGGTTTTGCAGTGCTCCAAGATCCTATGGGGGGTTGTGCATTGGTGTTACAGGTTACATTTTTGTGAGAGAAAAACTGTCACAGAGACCAATCCAGCAGGACCAATGGGTTCCTGTTCTGATGCAAGAGTCTGAAAGCAGTGGAGTTTGGGAAAAAAAGGAGGGCTTTTTCCTCTTTCCACAAAGAAATGGAAGGGGGAATTATAACTACTTTCTTAATGGAACTAACCCCTGTTTCTTCCTCGGCCTTGCTTTGGCTGAATCACACTTTCAGCCAGAGGTGCCTGTCTGGGGAGGATGGCTCTTTTCCAGAGGATGGCAAGGGTGTCACTCAAAATGCCTCGGGGGCAGCCTGAGGTGACCCCTGGGAGGCCAAGGCCAACCACAGCTGTAGCTCTTTTTGCCTGGGAGCAATCCTCAAACGTTCCTGGGCTTCCTGGGAGGGTCCTGGAAAGTTCCAGGATGTCCTGGAGGGGTTCTGGGGGAGGACCATGGGGGTCCCAGGGGTGTCAGAGGTCCTGAGAGGTTCAAGGGGGATCCTGAGTGGTCCTGGAATTTCCTGGGGGGTCCTAAAGAGGGTCCTATGGGCCCCCTATGGAACCCACCCCTATGGAGACCACCTCAGGACCCCCTGGGCTGTCTGGTAGTGCCCAGGGAGGGGGGCCTTGCCCTGGAGAGGGTGACTTGGGATGGAGGGAGGTGCCTTTGAGATGGAGTTAATATTACTACGACGACGATGATGATGGTTTAATGAAGCAAGTCCATCCGAGGAGAGGCATTCCACCCCAGTCGCTGGGTCGGCTGCAGGACACCTCCCCTTCCCTCCCCTGGTTTATCAGCGGCAAAACCTCCAGCGACTCGCCCCCTCCGTGCCTGGATTCCCGTGCTGGCCGCCCCACCCCGTGCCCATTCCCCCCGCTGTGCGCGGGGATGGGAATCCCGCCGGGACGGGATCCGAGGCGTGCCAAGCGCCCGCCTTCCATCCGGGGAGCAGCGGCTGCCAGGCGCAGCTGCGACCTTCCCGACCTGTTGTAACTCCTGCGGAGGTGCCGATAGAGGCCCTCGGTTCCCCCGGGTTGTGCTCCCCGTTTCCCGGCAGCGGGGTCCCCAGCCATGTCCCCATCCACCCAGTGACCTCTGGGACCTCCCCTCCAAATCCTTCTGGGACCCCCAACGCCCGCAGTGACACCCCTGCACTCTTCCAGGACCCTTTGTGACCCCCACCCAGCCTCAGGGTCGCATCCACACGATCGGGGGGTGCCAGCGGGCACAGCAACCCCCCGGTACCTGCACCCTGCCGGGATGGGGCTCCCCCAGACCCCCGCTCGCCCCGTCGCTCTAAGATCACGTAGCCGTCCTCGTCCTCCATGGGACGGCAGAGCCGGGGGTGCACAGCCTGGCGACACCGGGGTGCTGACACTGGGCTGGCGACACGGGGGAGGGGACAGGAAGCCAAAGCACCTCTGCCCGCTGGCTCTGGCCCGGTGTGGTGCGAGCTGGCGGCGGCACCGGAGCTTCCTGCCCTGGCCACAGCCCGACAGCTCCCGGGGGGACTCGCCCTGACAGCCCGGGAGGGGCCGGGGGCGCTGGGGGTTTGTCTGCAGACGAAGGAAAACGGGGCTGTAACCCACGGGGGAAAGGACAGGGAGCCGCAGCACGAGCTGCTGCGAGAGAAAATCTCCTCCTCAGCCCCCTAAAATGTAAAAATAAAAGATAAAAATGTTGGTCCTGATCTCTGAGAGATGAGAACCAATAAATTGCCACTGAAAGAGGCATAAAACGTCGGGAACTGATCCGTGCTGCTGCACGAGCTGCTGCAAGAGGAAATCTCCTCCTCAGCTCCCTAAAATGATAAAAAGTAAAAGATCAAAGTGTTTGTCCTGATCTCTGAGAGATGAGAACCAATAAATTGCCACTGAAAGAGGCATAAAATGTCGGGAATTGATCCACGAAATGCCAGATGTATCTGAAAATGGACACATCGTTTTGCAGAGCTCACAGCCCGGCTTTTCCCAGTCCTGTGCGGGCAGTGAGTGGCATCACCTCAGCGGGAAGCCCTGGGGCCTCACTACTCCTACCCGCCAATTAGGAGCCGTTTGTTAAGCTAATTAATCGCTGTTCCATTGTCCTTGAGCTGCCTTGGCCCTCCGCACAGGCCAGCACGGGCTCAGAGGCTGCGGTGCCGAAGGTGGGATTCCGCCTCCTAAAAGTGCGAATATCCGAGGATTTCTCCCAGACAAAAGCTGCCGGGACCGGCGGCTGTGGCTGGCTTTGGACTCCCGGGGCCGTCCTTAGACTGGGGGACACGAGAGGGACACGGGGAGACACGGGGGGGCACGGCGGGGAGCACGGGGAGACACGGGCAGGGACACTGTGCACCCTCAGTATCAAGTTCCCCCCCCTCCGGCTGAATCTCGGATCATCCGGCACCAAAACACCCCTTCAAATGCCACATTTCTCCCTCCCTCTTCCCAATGTTCGCCCCAAAAGTGCAAATCCCCAGGTTATTTTTAGGTTTTATTCGTTTTTTTAGGTCGATTTCTCCCCTACATCGCCCACCTCGGGGAGACTTTGACCGGCTGCGGGGGCTGTCGGATCCGCGGGAATTGGGATTTTTCCTGCATTAATGCTGGTTTTGGGGTGCGATGGAAGCTCAGATCTCGGCAGATTCTTTCTGGCAGATCCACTGCAGCCTAGTGTTGCAGGTCTGAGGGGCGATCCCATTCCCCTTGAGCGTTCCACAGGCTCCACGTCGCTTCCCGAGGTCCAGCAGGAACCTGGGGGGGCAGAAGGAGCCGTGTCACCCGCGGGGGTCCCTCGGGGACAATGGGGTGCCCTCCCAGCGCTCCCCCCGCGCTCACTGCTCCCGGTCGAGGTCGGAGCCGTTCTCCCACATCCAGCCCGTCCCGGCCACGGGCACCGAGAGGCCGATCCAGAAGTGCCGTGTGGGTTTCTGCAGGCTTTCGTTTAGGAATTCCTGGCCCGGGAAAGGAGAAGTGAGGACGCTCTTTTGGTCACCCCAAAACAAGCTCTGCCCTCACCCCGGAACTGAGCCCCACCCGTGTCCCCCGCGCTTTGCCACAGGCACCCGGGGGGCTTGGACACAGCGTTCTGGGATTCTGGGAACCGCCTCACCCTTCCATGGGTGCCACCAGCCCCCCGGGAGCAGCCTCAGGTCCATCCCACATCCCTGGCGCTATCATTTCCTTCACCAGCTCGTCCTGATTCCACGGCATCAGCAGAACGGACCCCCGATTCCCGCAGTCCTCCCGGCTCTTGTTCCAGGGGTTCATCCCGTCGGAAACCCAGTAGCACTTGGTCCTGACCAGCATCCAGCCCACGGCGCAGAGCCGGCATCCCTCTCTCTCTGCGGGCACACGGACGGATCCCGGCGGGCTGAGGCACGGCTGCGGGGCCGGGGGGCACCTCCGGCCTCCCTTTATCGGGGGGAGGCTTTAAGGGCCCCCCGGGGGCTGCGTTACCTCGGGGCGGGCACAGGATCCTCCGCAGCTCCCTGACGATGCCGTCCAAGTCCGGATAGGCGATTCCCAGCGAGGCGTTCCCGTATCCTGCGGTGCCCTTGGGCTGCCACCGCTGTGCCACCCACCAGGAGACTGCGAGAGGGGGACACCGAGCCCGGTCAGGGGAATCGCGGGTGGGGTGGGAAGGGGTGCCCGGAGCCCCCTGCCAGCCCCCAAACTCACTGCAGAGCACGAGGGACAGCGCCAGGGCGGCCGTCAGGGCCTCGAGGAGGCGGCGGGGACCGCGGGGCGATGCTGCGGGGAACCTCTGGGATTCTGGAAAGCCAGGACATGCTGCTGGGGAAGGGATATGGAAAAAAAGAGCGGGATCAGAAGCACCCGTCGCCTCCCCGAACCCTCAGAGCTCAAGGCGGGAAGTGCCGAGGCAAAGCAACCCAGTGAGACCCCCCTGCACAGGAGCACGAGGAGCTGGGGGACCCCCAAACCCCCCCTCTGCTCCATCTTTTGGGGTCACTGCTCGGGGGGCTGGGACAGCAGACAACCAGAGCATCAAGAAAAGCCCCCCAGACCAGATTCCCTCGAGCCGTGCCTCAGTTCCCCCACCCTGGGCAGCTTTTGGCGACTCCTGGGTGGCCCCCGCCCGGCTCCGGTTCCTCTCTCCCAACAATCGGGGGGTCCCAGCGGGCACAGCAACCCCCCGGTACCTGCACCCTGCCGGGATGGGGCTCCCCCAGACCCCCGCTCGCCCCGTCGCTCTAAGATCACGTAGCCGTCCTCGTCCTCCATGGGACGGCAGAGCCGGGGGTGCACAGCCTGGCGACACCGGGGTGCTGACACTGGGCTGGCGACACGGGGGAGGGGACAGGAAGCCAAAGCACCTCTGCCCGCTGGCTCTGGCCCGGTGTGGTGCGAGCTGGCGGCGGCACCGGAGCTTCCTGCCCTGGCCACAGCCCGACAGCTCCCGGGGGGACTCGCCCTGACAGCCCGGGAGGGGCCGGGGGCGCTGGGGGTTTGTCTGCAGACGAAGGAAAACGGGGCTGTAACCCACGGGGGAAAGGACAGGGAGCCGCAGCACGAGTGAGAGGAAAAAACCCTCCTCAGCCCTCGGAAAATTGTGAAAATAAAAGACCAAGATGCTGGTCCTGATCTCTGAGAGATCCGACTGCAGCCCCCACGCCCCGGGCCACTGCGGAGGTCGCTGCCGGTTTGGACTCGGTTTATCCGTCGGGATTGCAAAGACAGACAGACGGACACCGAGAGCCGACGGACACCCAGCACTGCCTGGGCCGTGCTCCGACGGATCCAACAGGGGCAGGGAGGTGCAGCAGCTTTCAGTGACACGGGGCCACTGCCGGGGCAGTACCTTCATAACATTTAATCCACTTTATTTCACCGTTTCCATGATATTCAGGTTCAAATGGAAGGAGAAAACCTTTACAGTGCCGTTTGGTGGGTTCGAATTGAGAGAAACTGCCCCATTTTCATCATCTTAAGGTTCAGATTGGGGGCAAACACCGCTGTCCCTGGTTTTAAAGGGGTTACCTTGAGAGGAACCTCTTAATGTGCCACTGTAAGAGTTCCATCGATGGGGACCCTCCATTTGAAGGGGCCTTCAGAGAGGAAAAAGATGTCCAAATGCCCCAAGAATGGTCTTTCTTGAGGGAAAATGAGGAGGAAACTGCATTCCACCTTGTTCTAGGAGGCAAAATTGAGGAAAAATCCCCCTTGAGTCACTTTTTATTCGGTATTAAATTGAGGGGAGACCATTCTTATTCATCATTTAGGGGTCTAAATAGAGAGGGAACTTCTCTCCCTCCCATTTTTTCCCTTGATTCGAAACTTTGAAATGGTGACAGAAGGGAGTTCACCCTTGGTTTAATCCACTAAAAAACGGAGAAAGGACGGGGAACATGAGCTGGTGCTGCCGGTTTGGACTCCGTTCATCCGTCTGCGTTCCGAGGGCGGAGCGGGGCAGCCCCAGGAGCAGCGAGGGCACCGGAGAGCTCCCGGAGGCTGCGCTTGTCTCTGCAGGTGCCTCGCTGAGCCTCGGTGTCCCTCCCGCAGGGCCGGCAGCGGCAGTGACCTCTCATCATGTCCCTTTCAATGTGCC
>VZUI01043578.1:0-57682 GCA_013401135.1 Cettia cetti | reverse complement strand
GATGGATGGATGGATGGATGGATGGATGGATGGATGGATGGATGGATGGATGGATGGATGGATGGATGGATGGATGGGTGTTGCTGCACATGGACACCATGCACCAGGTCATGTTTTAAGGAAAGAAGGAGGAAGGCAAGTGAGGAGGAAGGTGCCGTGACCTTGGTCTGACAACTCTGGAACGAAGCCTTGAGCACAGGACACGGCAGAGCAGCTGTGCTTGCAGTGCTGTGACTCATCCTTGGCTCAAGGACCTCAGGCACCATGCACAGCTGAAAGCAGCACACCTCTGCCCTGGAAATAGGATGCCAGCACTGCAGGACAGATTAGGTGGAATTTGACTCATAATCAAGGGAGATAGGAGAGGAGATGTCCTTAGGGGAGGGCAGCACCCACCTGTTTATTGGTGTTTATTGGCGAGGACACACAGTTGGAGCTGTGGAGGTGGAATCTGCCTTTCCCCTCCACAAATGCTCTTTTTCTTCACCTGGCCTGGGGAGTGAGAAATAGGGCCAAAAGGTGGTCACACACTGAGAGGACAAGCCTTGCTTGTGCTTTGTGGACTACAAGAAAAATGTGACCTCAGATAAAAGCTCTGCATGTGCTCAAGGGCATGGAGAAAGGAGGTGAGTTTCTTGTTCTCAGTCAGGAGGAGAGGCTTCATTAATCACACTGCAAGTGGAGGAGCTGCCAGGTGCTCACTGGGGAGCACTGGGTTTAATCCTCCCAGCAACACAGGTACCAGCCAGAGAACAGGGAGCAAACTGTCCAAAAGGAAAACAAGGCTGTGGAGACTACTTGACTAGGATGTCAGAAATTCAGCAGGTGGTAACTTAGGTTAGACATCTTGGGCTAATTTTACCCCTGGAACTACAATAAATTACAAAAGTTAAATTAAATTAACAAATAACAAATAAATAAGAAGCTGGTTTTAGGAAGTCCACTATTCATGTCCTTGTGCCATGTCAGCATCACAGATAAAGGATCCCAGGAGCAAACCTGGATGCAGCTTTATAGGTGTGCACAGAGCTCTGCCTTTCCTGGACAAAGGGCTCTGGTCTCCCCAGCACCAAGAGACTTGTTTTGCTGCATTTCTGTGGCCTTTCAGTGCACCATTACTCTGTGACCTTGAGGCAGTAAAACTTGTCTGGGGCAGTTAATGATTCTCCCTGCTCCCATGCAAACATTAGCCCAGGTAGAGGAGAACCAGCTGCATGGGCTGCCTCACTTTCTTTTCCTTCCTCCTTTACTAACAGCAGAAATGTTCCAGCTGTAATGCAGAACTACGTTTGCCCAAAGTGCTGGAGAGAGGAATTCTCCTTCACCATCTTTCCTGCTGTGTGTGTCTCCCCACAAAAATACTGTGAAAAGGTCAAATACTGAGGCACATACAGGGAGAGTTCACCCCAAGGGCAAGAACATTACCTAATTCCAGGATGCTTTGCATGCCTGGGTGGATGTATTTTCAAAATTATTTCTTTCAGGTTCACACTATCTGACGTGAAATGAAGCACCCCATTAGAAAAATCTTTTACAGAAGAGCTTCTCACTGCTTTCCTAGGAATGCACTGTGGATTTTCCATCATGTGTGTGCTTGGTGCAGTGATGTCTCTGTGTTCTGCTGAGCTCTGCATGCTGCAGGATTGCTCAGCAAGTCTTGTTGGAGTGGATGGCAAAGGCAATTTCACATTTTATGGGACAAATTGAAGGGTTCTCCTCTCCCCACTCCACCTGACTGCTCAGGTAGCTGAGCAGATGGCTGTAGGAATGGCAGCTCTGCATGCTGTGATGATGTTAGTGCACTAAATGCCATTGCTTATGTCTCAAGATCTCTCAGGTATTTTCTCTAAGGGAGAATGTATGACATAGAGCAGGTAGATGTTGAGTAGAGGTCCTGTGAGCCTCCCACACATGGGCTTGTCCTCACACTGTGGGAGCCAAAGTACCATAACCTCTTCTGTCTGATGCATGGTAACCAAACCAGACTTCCTGCACTTATCTTGGAAAAGAGTACACCATCCTTTCCTGCAGAAAGCAGTGAAGCCTTCTACTGCCTCACAGAGCAAATCTTAACTCTCCTCCCTGAAGACAAGACTGAAAGTGCCTGGGAAAATGAGCTGTGCATAGCATGTATTAACAAGAAGATTAAGAAAACAGAGCAGGATTTGTTTGGGGTCATAATTTGCATTGCATTTTGCACAACACATAGGAAAGCAAATGAGAAGACTTTGCCTTGGCTAGAATATGAAGACTCAATGAATTTCCAGAGGCTTCTGAAAACCTGACCATGTGGGACACATTATATGGGATGCATACCCCTCATTGTTGCACCACATTTGATTGTGTTATGAACTATCAGTGGGGCCTGTTGTGCTTTTGGTGGCCTGTGACTATTAAGTGCTGGGGTACAAGGCCAAGGTAGGTTCATAAACCATCCAAAGGCTGTCCTGAAAACCCTTTGTGAGTTCTCCATGAGAATCACAAAATGTTCATAGAAATGCTCCCATACATAAACAGAATGCAATAAAGTGTCCCTAAAGTGCAGGTACTGAAACAAGCAAACAGCAGTAAATATGATAACATGTACACCGTGGAGATGTTTAAATTACTTAATAAAAGTGATTTACACTGAGATCATGTAAGTTTGGGAGAGGGCTCACAGTCACAGTGGGCACATTTTCTCTTCGAGATCTCTTGTGCTGGGTGCAGCATGGCCCTGAGGGATAGCAGGAGTCGGCTCATTCCAGGTTGCTTAGTTTCTGTGGTAACAGTGCTAAAAATCTGATCACATCTCATTCTGGAAAGCCATGTCCCCACGACACTGCACATATATGTAAGACCCTAGAGTCAGTGATTCCTTTTCAGATATTCCTCTCAGGTTTCATAGTATGCTGATACAGGAAAGCACCCTGGCATGAGGGTCTGGTATCTAATGGGCTGCACACTGGCAGCAGGCTGCTTTGCATTTTGTTGATTCTTGGCAGAGGCTCTACTGGTTCTTGGCTACAGGACTAGAAGCCTAATTAGCAGCATAAGCAAGGGAGGTCTCAGGGATCATCTGGGTAAGATCTGCTTGCAAAGACAGGTGAAGGGGTGCTATGTGTTTGTACTCTGCAAGCCTTCTTTCCTGTTAGACACCATACTCTGAGCCAGCAGAGGAGGTGCACCTATGAACATCATCAGAACCAGGCAGGTGCAGTGACAGTGCTCCTCACACTGCAGCCTCCTGCCAGTGTGCTCAGCCAAGGGCAACACAGTCATTTCTACCCACCTAGTAAAAAGGAAGACCTGACTGGCAATAATGAGAGCACCTTGCAACAGCCCTCTCTGAATCTGAAATACATTTTATCTCCCTTGTGGCCATGATCAGATTCCTCATCCAGTCATCAGTCCTGTTTTGCAAGCAGTTCCAGAATCAGAGGGGTTTGTGGCTTTGCTTTGCAACGTGTTCTTTCCTTCTACTTTGCTTGTTACCAGAATAAGACCAGCAGTGAATGTAATGTTACATAGAAAGGCCCCATTATCAAAAGCCTCTTAACACAATAATATTTTCATAGAAAGCAAAATAACTTGCTAAGATTTGTGAAGCTAATAAACTAACCCAGGCTTTCTACACTGATTTCGTACAGTAATTGCCAGCACAACCAAACAGCACAATTAACAGCTCTTTTGTCTGTAAATACATTTCAAGGCCATTTGACTAGAATGAGGTGTGGGCATGCAGGCTGATTTATTCAGTGTTTCCCAGCTGGTCCTATCCTCCTTTCTGTCCTTGAGCTTCTCAGCCATGTCTGAGATAAAGTGTGGTTTCACTCTGGGGTCTCATGCAGGGAAGCAAGGACTGGTTTTATCTTACAACCTCTGCAAGCCCTTTTCCCAGACTGGTTTTAGGCACCTGCAGATGTAACCAGAGTAACCTGGGTGTGCAAAGTGATGGAGGAAAACACCTGTAGTTGAACCAAATATTGTGGTTTACAGGCATAATACCAGTGTTTTTACTCTCTTCAATGGAAAATTGTTCCCAAACCCAAGAACAGTAAAATCTCTTGTCAGATCTTCAATTCCACCCATGTCAGGACACTGTTTGAACATACCTTTGCCCCTGAAATGCAGAATTCTTTGGTTCAGACAAGCAGGTTTAAAGGTAAACCTCAAGGCCTGCAGGTGGGGCAGTAGAACCATTGCATAATAGCATCAGACCTTCCTAATACCTTCAAATTCCTGCATATTCTAAATACAGCTGGAAAATAGAGCGCCACCCCCATGCTGGAGAGCAGCTGCAGTTTGATGAGAAATATGGCCAACTAATACTAAAGAAAGAAGAGCCAGAGGAGAAACATTATCTGCTAATATTAAAAATACTTTCCTGATGTAGGTACATTATCTAAAAAACTTAAAAGTAACATTTTATTTCTCCAAAGTTTAAATTTGTCCCTAGAGTAGTCATGGGAATGCAGTGAGAAAGTTCTGTTGCTGCTTGTGATTCAAAACAAAGTGTAGTTGTTCAAAAGCTTTGAACCAGCCCAGGATTTATGATACTTGTAAAGCTGGTTCAACTAGACTGGCAGAAGGTCAAGGTCCTGCTTTTAGAACTCAAATTTGAGTGTTACCCTGCACAAAGACATGCTTCCTTCAAGAAAGACTCTGTGGTGCAGTCTAAGGCTGCTGCTTTTGCTTTTACAGGGAGAGAGTTTGTGACTGTGTGTTCTGTTAAATGTACCTGGGAGGATTTCATACCTTTCTGTTTTCCAGGTCATGTGTCCCTTGGCGAAAGGAAATTAAGGAGGCAGGGGACTTAATAGCAGAGACTGATAAAATCATCATTGATGCTGGAAATAAAAGCAGATGATAACTTTCTCTTAGAACACAAAAAATCATAAGGCGCAAAACAAAATAGCTAAAGTAATGGTAATTACTTCCTAACACTGTACATCATTAAGCTGGAAAGCTCCTTCTCACAGGACACCAGGAATCTGGAAAGCTGTTATAAGTTGAGAGATCAATTGGACAAAAAAGGAAGAAAAAGCCATCAAATACTATCAATACTATTTAATGTTAATCACCCCTTCTATCCGAGGTGATCCCAAGCTGCAAATGGCTGTAGACCAGAAAAAAACTTTATATAATATCTTATTTTTTCCTTCGTGTTTTTATTCTACCTTCTGCACCTGCTGTTGTTGTTTTGCCTCATGTAAAGAAGGGATTGAAATGAGGATCAAAAGATCAAACCTTTAAAATGATAGAATTGCAGAGCTTGAACACAAGCATCCTCAACAGTAGCTGTTGCTCTCTTTCAGTGAGCAGCAGAGAAATATCCCCCTGCACTGGCCATTGTTATCAGTTTCCTCTTCTAGGATGTCAAGCTCTAAAAACATTAAATGTCCTATTCTCGTCTCATTCCGCCCAAAAAAGGGAAAAGCTGAATCATGGCAATGCATAGTAGACGACAAGCACTGGGAAATCTTTTATTTCCTTTCTCCTTTTTATTTTGTAATTGACTGGAATATCCTAATTTCCTGAAATATGCAGCTACGTCCCCCAGTAATTTAAATCCTTTATCTGTGGTTTGGACTTTTTTGGAAAAGAGAGTAAAGACTAATCCTATTTGTCTGCACTATTCCCCACCCCTCTCCTCTCCCTTGTTGCTGTGTTCACGGAGGTCTGGAGTTGAGAAGGAAGGAGAGTAAGGATGGCATGTTCTCCACAGTCACTCACAGCCTGGAGCCTCCCCACCACGGGGTGCCACATGTGCAGAGAACATTCCCCAGCTCCTCCCCTCGGCAAGGGCAGATGTTGAAGCTGGCAGGAAAGCAGACCAAAGGGCAGTTTTCCTAGCTATCAAAGCAGGGGTTTTATCTCCTCTCATCTTCCTGCAGAGATGGAACACAACCCCACCACAACCTCCCTTTCTCAGGGACCTGCTCCCTAGAGTTACAAGATGTAACTCAAGGCAGAATTTGGCTCAGGATCTATTTTTGTCCCTGTTCCTTTTCAAGAATGTAATCTGTTAAATTAAATCAAACATTTTCTCCTGAATAAATGAACCACTACATACTTTCCTTTTCTTCCAAACGTACCTTTTAATTACAAGAGAAGAGGACTTGGCAACTCCAGCTAAAGACAGCCCCCCAAGCAAACAAACAAACAAGTTAAAAAAAGAGCTAATCAGAAGGCAGTCTTAATAGAAAGGAATACTTTTAAACCGAATTTGGACATTAAGTTTAATTTTGAAATTAAGTATAAAGTGCCAAAATAGTAGAGCAGAGAATAATGAGGTAAGCAGTACCACACTTGAAAATTGAAATTTATACCTAAAATGCAGATGGGGAGGAACTTCAAATGACCTGATGAAGTCCACCACACAAGCCCCCAGTCTTTTTGAATACCACCAGATCAATAGCTGCATGAGAAGAACATCAGTGTTGTTTGAGAAGGCTGGTATTTTTCCAGGTTCACTCATTGTTGGGTTTTCTTTTTGTTGGTTCTTTGTTGGCTTTTAGTTTGAGGGGGGAGGGAGAGGTGTTTGGTTGTTGGGTTTTTTCAAAAAATCCCAGATGTAGATATAGATATTTTTTGCTTTAAGTAACTTTTACAAGCCAATGAGACTTGCTTTGTGTTTTTGAAGTTCTATAGGAAATGTTCCAATGACTAGTGTTTTCTTTAAAGCTTCTAGGAATTATTGGGTTGTAAGGAATTTAAAACTTTGTTTTACGATAATATTTTAAAGAATAAAAATCTCCTTCATATTTGAGAGAGCCTAAAAATGTGAAGTCTCAGCCACTAGAGCTAAAAATTTTAAATTAAGACACAGTATCTCATTCTATTCCTCAAAATGCACATACTGATTTTCAGAGCAATGAAATGAATGGGGTTTTTACCATATTTTATTTGAACTTAAAATTAAGTGATTTGCAAATTCTATTTGAAAATGACTTTACACTTTTCCAACAGAGGAATCTAATAAAAATTTAAAAAATTAAAAGCATGTTTCACAAAATAATGAAGGAAAACTTAAAATTTAAATGTTTGTTGCAGAATCTATGATATAAAACTTCCAATATGTATTCCTAAGTCCTGAATTATTTTCAAAGGTAATAGAAACTCAGTCACTCTGCCATTATAGGGAGCAACATTTTCCTTCTTTAGAGAACAACGTTCTCAGCTTTTTCATCAGACTTTGTTTGGAAAGCCTTTTTAGCAGTTTAAGCTCAATCCTGCACACTACCAACTCAGCCAGACTCAGTCCCTTTTGGAAAAATAAACCAAATCATCACTGCTTCCAGCTGCCATGATTTCCCCAAACTACTTACTGGGAAAAAAGTCTTAAAATTATCCAGTGGGCTTCAGTTAAGTTGTTTTTTGTTAATTGTTCAAATTAAATTCTTTATATTTATGGGTAAGACTTTTAGTTTTGTAAACTAGGTGAGAGCAACCAAACAGATGGTGATGCACTCCTGATAAGAGATGCAGTATTACAGGAGGAAAAAAATAGGAAGTATTTAATGACTTAATTAACACACTCTTCCTATGAAAACTATCACACTTTAGAATTTCCACAGCCACCTATGAAGCATTCCTGAGGTCCCAGGAGTGGTGGCAGTGGGGCTGGGGAGCCCTGGGACCCTGTCCAGCCCTGCCAGGCCAGGCAGGGGCAGGAGACCAGAGGCAACACAGAAGAGTGAGCAGGAAAGATGGATGAAAGTCCTGCAGGGAGTGAGGGCAGCAGGGAGAAACGAAAAAGAAATGTAGCCAGTCCAAATGCATAAATAAATTACATGGGTTGGTATAAAGAGGGGGTAGTGCAGGCACCACGCTGACGTTGCTCCAGTTCCTTGTTTACACTTTCACTCACCTTGGGCTGACAGGATGCATCTGCTTTTATTACAGCACTTGAAGTAACTGGAAGAATAAGCAACCTTGTGCTTCAGAATAATCCTTCTCTCCCCAAAGTATTGTCCCTATTATACTTCCACAGTAATAGAGCTCTGACACCTCTACTGCAGGAAATCCATGTGTCAATACCTCCTCCATCATTCAACCTCCCCTCATTCCTGCTAACCCTCACACCCTGCTTTTGAGGGATGCCTCTGTCTCAGGCTGAGGAGGGGGGTTGAGCAGTGCCTGGACCTAAGGTCTGTTGGCCCTGCACCTCCTCAGAGGCCCCCAGAACAAGGAAAGAAAAGGAAAGATCCAGTGGGTGCCAGCTGGACCCAGTACCTCCAGGTCAGATGGGGAGGAACCACTTGCTGACCTATGAGGTACTCATCAGTACTGGAAAAAAGTGAAAAATTTCAAGAGGAACAGCAAAATAATTTAAAAATCCCAGAGAAGATGAAGGGAAAAAAGCATCAAGGTCCTGAAGGCATTCACAGCCCTGTCTGACCCTGTCAGCCACACTGGATTTCCCAAGCTGCAGGGCCCAGGACCCTACATCAGCCCCCAGCTGTCACTGCTGCCCCAGCAGCCCTCCAGCCCCCCACTGCCTTGCCCTCCTTGGCCGTGGGTCCCAAGAGCCATGCCCATGTCCCAGCCTGTCCCCATCCCCAGGGATGTGCCCCCAGGGCGTGGCTCCTGGCTGGGCTGGTGGGATGGGCCCAGTCTAGTGAGTGCTGGATTATAAAATCACCCAGAGAGGGTGACTGTTTTCACCAGTTTCCTCTGGGATGAGAGGAAATCTGCCATCCCGGCAGCACTGAGGTAACCGGGACAAACAGGGGCTTTGGACAAGTCCTTCAGGACAATCTCAAATTCAAGGGCTGAGCACCTGTCTTGCTTCTTCCTCTGCCTCCTGTTGTTCCCAGTGTTTTCCTTTCTCTCTGAACCCCTTGTCCCTTGGACCACATCTGTCTTCTGGTCAAAACAAAGCTAAAAAGTCCCTTCTGGGTCTGCTTTTCATCACGGAAACAGAATTGCACTTCAGCTACAGCAATGGAGCCCTAGGTTTTTTTTACTCTTTTCCACCTCATGTATCCTAAAGGATGTGCTTTCTTATCATTAACCATCCTGAAGGCCATGCCAAAGCATGTTTTAATATTTTTTTTGTAGTTTGGAAGGAATGATATGTGATTTTGTTCCAATAAAAGTGTTAGTAAATATTTCAGATGATCCATCCTAGCTGCCTGTTTACAGGCTTTTTAGCAACAAGTTGAAGATGCATAATGATGGTTGTCATAACAGACAACTGGGCTCTCCTCTCTGTATTCTCAATTCACTGTAAATACATTCAGCTGTAGCAGGATCATGTTTCCACTTTGTACACTGTGTCCCATTTACCCCATCAAAGTTAAGCTAGCAGAGCATTCCTGAGAGATTTGGGAGGTACCATACTGAAGTCTGACAGAGGGTGAAAGAG
This sequence comes from Cettia cetti, assembly GCA_013401135.1. Classification (NCBI taxonomy): domain Eukaryota; kingdom Metazoa; phylum Chordata; class Aves; order Passeriformes; family Sylviidae; genus Cettia; species Cettia cetti. The sequence goes on along the minus strand of VZUI01043578.1, from coordinate 48,330 downwards.
CACAAACACCTTCCCAAACGAGTGATTGGGCATCTCAGAAGAGGTTGCTAAAGGAATCTAAGAAGAATGCTGCTGTGTTCTATCTCTTCTTCCTTGTTTGAATTGTTACCCTCTTTGATCAGCAGTATCTCTAATCCAAATATTTTTCTTCCTAACAACACCCCTTCCATGGGCATTTTTTTCCCCAAAACCACAATATGCTGCCTTTGACAACAAAAGCCCTTAAATCCTCCAGGCAGTATTAGGAAAGATGCAGCTGAAATTATCAAAAGTGCTATTTCATTAGGACAGCTAATACTGGTTTCCCTATTCAAATACACTACAAGATAACTTTCACTATCCCTTTAAAAACACATAGTTTTCACAGATGCAAGTATGTAAATAAATTTGTGTCTATTCTTGTTTTACATTTTTAGCCATAGCTATGCTGACACGGTGCTGCTGATCATTTCATGTCACGTTTAGCATGGCCCTGCTACCCTATCCCATTAATGATTTTTTTAAAATATCCTGTTTCCCAGGAGAATGCAGAGCCTGGCTCTCTAGCCTTCCCTGCAGTGTAAAGTGAAGTTCTTTCCCTCCCATATTCATGTGCTCTAAAAGCAAACTTCTGCAATATTTAAAGCAAAGGTCTCAGGGAACAGACCTCAGCCTCCTCACCAGCTGTAATTAATCCCTGAAGCAGATCACATCCTGCACAATCACAAAGATGATACAACTGAAGACCACACCTGGTGAGCACAAAGGAGCCTCAGTTAGGAATGAACAGGCAATGGAAAGGTGGTGGGTGTCTTTTATGACATCCAGAGCTGGAGGGAATGTGCACAATTCTGCCAGAGGGCTTCCAGCTGTACCTTTAGGACTGACTTAAATGCTTTCCTTTTGTGTATCTGTAGACATTATATTGTTCCCCTTTGGTGCCCAAGCTCTAAAAAGCACCAGTAACTCTGCAGCAAGCTGCAGGGTGTAGTGGAGACACGGCCTTCAGCAGTGCCTGCTGCCCAGCTTCCTCAGCAACTTGGTAGTATGTGGTTTCATGCTGTAGGTGATGTCCCAACACAGCTAAAGCTTTGCCATGTCTTAGGCAGCTTTCTTAGTTTCATGCTCTCAACCACATTTCAATCTGCTTTTCCCTTCCCATTTCACTGTGCCCCTTTTCAAAGTGGTGCTTGTGGACAGAGCAGCCTTGAAAAGGATGAACCCAGAGCAGCAGGTTCCCTGCAGAAATCAGAGGCAAAGGCTAAAGAAATTATAAACTATACCCTTTATTTCGTTAAGCCACAGTGTATTCAGATTTCAGAGACTGTTTTTGAAGTGGCAGGTAGCTTAAAAGTTGACCTGCTCAGCCACAGAAGTTCCAAGCAACAAGAGATGTAGTTGAATTTGAGCTGTACATGCTATGACAACTTCCTCATCACTTCTAATTTTCTGAAGCTGGATAAATCCTCTCAGATCTCTGTGTTTGCAGAGGCTTCTGGCTTTCCACAATGATTTAATTGTATTTACCCCTGTAAGTTTTATCTTCTGTTTGTTTGTGTAATATTGTAATGGCTTTGACTTTGTGACTTTCAGCATCTAAAGTGCTACAGCAGATGGGAACAATTACATTTTCATTAGAAGGTGTTGTTAATCTGTGTTTTAATTCAGACTTTTCCAGCTGCTGATCTGTGGTCCAGTGACTGAAATGTTTGTTCAAAGCATTTTATTTTAGATTTTTTTTGCGGGGGGGCAAAAACAAGCAGAAAAATCCCACACTTTCAATCTGTGGCCATCCTTGGCCTTTGAGAGCCCCCGTACAACCACAATAATGTCCCTTTAGAAACATAGCCCCCATGTAAGGGCACCCTTAGGGCCCACCAGTGTGCCTGCTTCCTAAAGGATGTGAACCCTCAAGCTTTGAAATCTGTCTCTTTGCTTGCAATACCATTGATATAAAGCTCCCCAGCCAAAGTCCTGAAGCCTGCAAAGATATTGTACTGAAGGGAAGAAGTGCAAAAACCAGAAAAGCAAATTATGCTTGATCTCTTTGTCCTTAACCTGGGTACCAGTAAACATCCTTTTTTTATTTTTTAAGCTGCTATCTAATACTACCACACAAGCAGATAACCTGGTAAATTTTCTCAGGTGATAGTAAATCATGTTTTGCATTTATTTATTATTTATTTAGTTTTGGGGTTTTTGGGAAACAGTTGCTTTATAGTTACTCACCTTTTTTAGCCCAAGTTAACATTTTATAAATACAGAAGTGCAGAGATTCCCCTCTAAAATTCTACCTGAAAGAATGCAATTTAGAATTATTCAACTGAAGGTAATACGAAATCCGAGACTAAAGCTAAAGTAACAACTAGAAATAAATTAATCAGCTTGGTCAGCTTATTCTTCAGCTTTTTTGTACAAGTAACACAGTTGTAGCAAATCTGGCCTTGGCGTTAGGTAGGTAGGTAGGTAGGTAGGTAGGTAGGCAGGCAGGCAGGCAGGCAGGCAGGTAGGTAGGTAGGTAGGTAGGTAGGTAGGCAGGTAGGTAGGTAGGTAGGTAGGTAGGTAGGTAGGTAGGTAGGTAGGTAGGTAGGTAGGTAGGTAGGTAGGTAGGTATTTCTTGTTGCTTTATCCCATGTTCTGTGGCAGTACCACATTAACAGAAATCTGCTAGTACTGCATTAACAGAAATCACCTACCCAAGGCATGGAAACACTTTTTTTAGCTCCTGACATTATAAACGTCCCTTGAATCAATAGAGCTGGCCACTCACTGCCAGAATCGGAAGTACTGTGGAAGGTAATTGCTTCACAGCAAATGACTTCACATAATTTGACAGTCACTAGGCCTCATGCATTATTCTTGCTGTTAATCCATTGTGATTTATTATCCATTTCTACTCCATTTATCATCACATTACTGTTCAAGGTTTGTCCTGATCTTTGCTTCTCAGAGCCCAGTCTCACATTTCATTGCTGGCAGTTCAAATCAAGAATAAAATAAACACTTGAAATGCTGTGCCCAACAAGTATGTTTCACTTGTACTGTGTCTGGAGGGTGTCCTGGGCAGACCAATCTTTCTATTTTTCATTTCTTGTGGTAAGTCAAAGGAAGTATGTCAATAAAACTCCCCTTTTTGGAGTAACAATTATTAGATTTCACTTCCAAATATACAGTACTGTGCCTTTTCATTAAGCAGCTGATATTTATTGAGCATCTGTTGAAATGTTTTGAAAATATGCAGTTATCCATTACCTATGTTTTCCATGCTTCTCAGGATTTAAGAGTTGTCAGTTTCAACTCCTTTTAGACAGTAGATAAAGACAGTGCTGGCTGATCTGCATTCCCTTCCACTCTGTTTTAACATTTTCATTCTGTTAATATTTCTCTAGGATTACCCTGCTGGAGGGAGGCTGAACCAGATGACCCACTGTGGTCCCTTTCAACCTTATCCATTATGTGATTCTGTGATTCTCAAGTGAGAGATGTTGGAGAGAGCCTTCAGGTAAGGAGTGGGAAGAGTGGGCACAGAGCAGATTCCTCTGCAGGTTGCCCAGAGCTGTAAGTGGGCTCTATGCACACCCATGGGGAGCAGGCAGGACGGCCTCAAAATGCCTCTTGGCTTGGAGCTGTCTTTCCAGAATTCCAGCACAATACTTTCATAATTGTCAGTGCTGCATGTGAAATAAGACTTTGTGAAAATAGGGAGGAGAGCTAGCTTCTCTGTGCCTATATAGCAAGGATCAGCAGTAGAACCTGGAATAATGCTCTTTTTTTGCCCCAGAGCCTCCAGTGCCCTTGTCAGGTTGTTTTATGGGCAGTAAGGCAGGGGTTGCGGGTGACAGCTCAGAGCTAAGTAACCTCTGATGAGGCTCCTCCTATTTGCCCCTAAATAAAACTGAAATATTTGGAGCTGAGCTACATGAAAGCTAAGAACAGAAGGAGGCAGCATTTCCACCAGGCTGGACTAAATGACCCTCAAAGCTGTAGGATTACACTCTTCATCACTGCCAAAGCACAAGCAGTGTTCCAGCCTATGAGTGACTTGAGTAGTGAGGATCATTTACTGTCCTGGATGATCATACGATAGTTGGACTACTCTCTAGGTTCCTTAGTCAATGGATTACCTTTAAAGTCACAGGAGGAGAAGACATCTCTCTTGGTCCTGCAGCATGGTGGGAGGTCTGTCAGAGTGATGCTTCACTCCCTTTCTAGTGAATACAGTTCTCCTTGTGCAGGCTTCTGGCCTATGTTTAGAAATCTGTGGCCATTAAAGATGTTCCAGGAAGATAGGTAACACTGCAGGCTTTTGTTTTGACAGAAATTCTTTCTGCCTAAATGGGACCTTTGTTTCAGCTGAGAGTTCAACAGAAGGCCTGCCTGTGCTTTACACGCTTGACAGTTTCTGTGGCTTAAACCCATTTTACATGGTAGTAAGACATCATCAGGAAAGTACTGAGCTTTTTTTCTTGACCTCCTGTAGTTCCTGTTCCCATTTTTAGAAGCCACTTCAAATGTTGCTGTTGGTCATGTTCCATTTATATTCAATCTGTTCCTCACGTCACTGTTGTCACTCATATTGCCAACTATGGAACTGAGAATTAACATTTGTTTTCAATGAATGTGCATTTTCAGTCTCCTTACCTATCACTTATTAATTGGAATTTCAGCATTACTTGCAACACAGAGAGTTTTCTGGGTCTTTACTCATTACATGGTATATGCAAATTGCAACCTACTGCTCAAAAAGGGATTTTTCTATAATGAAGCCAATACTAATTTGTGACTTCTGTGGATTTGGGGTAAAGCTCATATCTCTTTCTGGTAAAATTGTGACATAATAATCACCAACAATGATGGAGTTGCATCTACAACCTCAGATGTCCCTATGGTTTTGCTTTCTATCCCTTTTTGAAGCAAATGGTGTCACAGCCATGACATCACCACTTTCTTTTAGGATGGGCAGAAATTCCTCTCATTCTTAAGCCAGTGATGTGAAGCTGATGAAAGAACTCTTTTTCTTGGCCTGCCTGGCAGGAGCTGGTCTTGTCACCACTTCTTGTCTGCAGGCTTGATACAACTGCCCATTTTACTGAGGGATGAGGGTCTAAGGTGGCAGTTTCATTACTTAGATACCCCCAACTGACAGGCAAGTCTGTCCCTAAATATAGCATTTTGTATCCTATAGTCATTCTTTTGCCATAAATGTACCATTAAGCAGGGTCTTAAAAATGGGTTCCATTTATGTTAAGAACAGGAGATTCATTGCTGCACACACCAGAGGCCTTTATGGAGCAGCAAACACTGTCATTGTCCTTGTGGACACAGTCTGAATGGTCAGTGGGCCTCCATAGAGGACCCTGTAGAAAAGAAGGAACTCCACCAACTGTATTCAAACAGGTCTGCTTCCTCAGGGCTCATTTATGCCAAAGATCCCATTAAAATGTGTGTGTCCTGACTTCTTGTCCAACCCTCCTTTTATTTGTCTGCCTTCCAGCTTGTCTGCAAGCTTGGACAGTTGTGCTGCTGGTATAAGAGCTCATCCCACATCCAGCAGACAAGAGATTGCCACTAAGAACTCTTCCCTGTTGGGCTTCCAGTGGGTCAGTAAAGCTGAAGGTCACTGTGGCAATATCTAACCATAGGAATTTGACTCACCTGGCTTTTTACAGCTCTAACTACATGAATACTGTTAAGGAAAGAAAGGTCTGGAAATAGCTGCCTTGGAGACATCTCTGGGGAAAAGGACATCTGGTCTTGAGACAGACTACTCTGGGCAAGACCCAGGTAAAACTTCCCAGGTTCAATCTCTCTGAAAGTTATTATATCATGTGGGAATGACTTTTAGTTTTCTGTGAAACATCTGGGTTTTTCCCAAGATAACCTACTCATGGCCAAATGGCAAGGGGTGTTACCCTGAAAGTGAACAGGCAGTGATATTCCTTTAGAGCACGTTGTATTTTGACTGAATTATGTCAGTAACAGTTTGCTGAGCCTGAAACTAAAATACATTTTGCTGAGGCTTGTCAAGAGAGCTTATACCCAGCATATGGTTTGCACAGTCACCCCTGCAACAGCCTGAGCCATGTGACTATTTAGCATGCATAGCTTTGGCCTGTATGCTTGAACAAAGTTTTAAATTTCTTCATATTTTCTGAGTGCCAAGACCTTGGTAGTTCTGGAGAGCAATAAGTTGGCACAGGAAATGAAAGTGCACCTAAGGAATCCCCCTGCTGATGACTGGTGTTATGAGCAATCATGAGTCATATCTGTAGTGCTCTGGGAGGTCAACCAGAGGGTGCCACTGGAGAAGCACTGAACTGCAGCTCCTGGGGAAATCCCGTGCTCTTTGGCGTGATACTTTTCTCAAAAGTCTTTGCAAATTGTTCTGCAAGGCCCTTCAGGTATCATCCCCTCCAATGCTCTGACTTATTCATACCACACACATGGAGTGATGCACAGGTGGGCACTGTACAGCAGATAAAGGTGATCCCCTATACTGGCAAGGAGCTAGATGTCTAGAGTTCCAGTGCAGTGACCACAAAACCTGAATGCATTTATATTGACCTACATGTCAGCTACAGAGGTCATGCACCTCAGAAGTTCAGCCTAAATTGGAGTCTGTACAGATCAGGACGCTCCATATTTCCTGTACAGGACAAGATTTTATCTCAGGCATTCACAGGAATGTGGTACAGGTATGAGCAGGATAAAGTATGTTTGCAGTACAGTTTTGGTATGGCATAGTTCCCCTCACCATCTCTAGTTCTGGATAAATTCTCCCAGGGGTGTTCAAATAATTTGGATTTTTTTTTATTATTTTCTAAGCATAGAAAACTTTGACCAAAGAGACCACAGTGTGAGCATACCACAGATACCTCCATAAAAGAGTGAGTGAATATATAGCAAGAAGTGGGTGCCCCATGGCAGTAACACTGGCTGGGCTGTCAGTGACAGGGAGTTGGCAGCAGGCTGGCAGGCACTGTGCCACCTTGGCAGGCGTGAGGACAACAGAGCAGGCAGGAAAATATTCTGCACGGGCTGTCTCCACTGGCCCCTTGGTGCCTTGAGCACTTGCTTGGCAGATTGTGCTCAAGCTTCAGGCCCTGGAAATTCCCTGCCAGCCCACCTGGAGGGGTGCAATACCAGCCTTGTTACCTGCTTTGAAAAGCTGGCTGTGAAGAAATGCAGATCAGGTTTTGCAGGGTTTAAAACTGGGAAGTAGCCAAAGACAGCCCATGGTGGGAGGTAGGGACTTTTGAGTGGATGTGGCATGGCTGATCATGGACCCCAAAGTGTCCTGCTTTGTTTGTCTACAAGGCTTTCACTTGTCATCCTAATGCAACCCATCCTGAACTGTATTTCTGATGTGTGCTCGCAGCCCCAGATGGGAGTGCCCAGCCTGGGAGTGACACAGCTCCATGTGGATCCCATGGGAAAAATCCAGCATCACATCTTGGGATGGAGGACAGAGCCATGGGGCAAACACATGGATTGGAGCAGCAGGAGTTGGTAGGGTCCACATACCACAGCCAAGTGCCCTCCTGCTGTTTCCTTTGCTTGTGCACAGTGCCCTTGGGAATGTGCTTTCACAGCTCTGCTGGTGCTTGTACAAAAACAAGGGGCAAGCCAGGCCTGCCTCCCATGCTGGATCAGGAACGGGAAGAGACAGTGGAGGGAACTGCTAAGCAGGCACAAGCCTCAGGATATGTGGCAGATGCAGAGGAATCAAACGGTGTTAAACTTATGTAAACACACCCAGAGCTGGTCATCTAGGTGGTTGGTGTCAGCACCAAGCAGTAACACAGCCCAAATCTGTACAGCAGCTATCTGCCAGGACAACAACAATTTGGGGTCTGGTTATCAGTGCTGGAGTTTTTAAGCAAGGAAAGACCTGCAGTGTTTGACACCCATGGAGGAGGCATGAGCTGCAGGGATTACAGGTGATAGAGTTTATTTAGCTCGCTGGACAGTTTTCTCCTTCTCAGTGCACAGGACTGAGGTAAGTTCGAGGAGGCACATCTTACAGCTGTTCCAAGATGACCTGGGTGTGAAATTCTTCTCCAATGCTCAGGAAACCCCCCTCAGGTCCCTACCATACTTTTCTGATTCTGATTCTTTTAACAAGGTTATGCCTGTGTGAGAGCCCAGCTTCCTGCCTGTGCCATGAAGTTGTATTATACAGCAGGTGTATTGTGGCACCTGAAAATAGTGACCTCCAAGTGATATTAAAGGTCAAGACCATGTAAATTGCCAGAAAGCTTAGCCTCAAAGACACTGCAGCAGGAGGGTCATGGGGGTGCTCTAAACAGGCTGAGGCCTGTGTTTGCTGTTACAGCAACCACATCAGCTAAGTCCCTGCATAAGTTCAGCAAGCTTATTCCTAAATTAGCTAGATTTCTGTTCTTACCCTTCTGTTGTAAAAGGCCATTGTAAAATATGTTAAATGCCATGCACCCCAACAAACCAACCCAAACAAACTCAATCTTCCACAGGAAATTCTGTGTATCTCCCATGAAAATAATGTTTAGGACTATACTTCCAGCATTCTGCCTGCCCAGGGAAAGTGCCATTCGTGAGGAGCTACAGGAGAATCATTGTCACAGAAAGTTTCCCTGTTGACTGGGCTCCAAGGCTTTAAAACTGGGATCTTCCTTTAGATCAGTGACACTGTAGGAGTACACACTTGGCTTCAGAAGCACTGTCAGAGTGCTCATCTGACCCTGTGATCACGGTGCAGTTTCTCACACCTTGCTGCTTTGCTGCTTCCTGCTCACTGAAGACAGCCCTGGGCTGGATTGTCTGATTGCATATCCAATATGCAGTCAGAAGCCTACATTTTCAGAGCTAAGATGTTGGTCAGAGGTGGCTTGGTTCACCAGACATGCCACTTCCCAGGGACATGGGACCCTCCTCCATTTCCATTCCTGTGCATGAAGGGCTAGGTACAACAAAACAGCTGATGCAGTAGAAGCTGGCTGTCCAAACATGCTCCTGTTATATGTTTTGTTTCAGTCAGCCAATACTCAATGGCACTGTGGGTTTATTTCTAGCAGGAGGAGAAGATTATATGGGTAAGGTTATTCTTGGTTGTGCAGTCCTCTTTGTTTAAAAGGAAGTGCATGCACGCCTATGTCCCCAAAACAATCTGGAAATGAATAGCACACTGTTCACTCTTTTCAAGACAGTTTTGCCTCTCAGCTCTGCTTGCCCAAGTTTTCTGTCTCCAGATCTGTCCCAGGACAACTCTCTCCATTACTTTTCCTTATTTTTTCCTGGCTTCCAGCCTCTAATATGCTTTCAGCAGCCAGTGTGCTTTCCTCAGCATTTGCTACTCATTCCATCAGGCCAGGTTTTAGTTCCTGACACACTTTTATGCAATGTGTTATGTAAGTTTCTACCATTTTGAGCTGTCACGGCCTTCAGAGGCTGTTTTTTCATTTGACTTGGAGAAATCCTACATCGATTACCCACTGCTCTTAATGAGGTCTCTGCCTTTTGCCTATAGAAGGTTATTTGATTTCAAATTTAAATAGCCTCTACTAAAGCAGTAAGACAGGCTTTAAATTACTTGTGTGAATGGTAACTAAAGGGCAGTATTCATGAGAAATTTTACAATGGAAAATTATTTGAAATAAGCAGAAGTTTCTATTGCTGCACACTAATTATTCTCTACTTCCCCCTGTGTTGTTAAAATGCAGTGAGTTCGAAGAGGTTTCAGTTCAGAAACTTCAGGTGCCCTGAAATTATGTTCATTACAACCTGCTCCACCTCCATAACTCTGCTTATATGAGGAAATTCCTAATTTCAGGAGCTGCTTCAATTTTCTTGCCTCTTTATCCTGTCACAAACACCCAAAGTGTTGCTTCAGAGCACATTGTGGTGTAGCTGTGCCTTGGCAGTGGAGAGCAACTCAGCCTAACACTGCAGTGGCTGAGTTTGAGGAATCAGGTTCTGCACAGCAGCACCTGCACCAGGGACACCCTCTGCCCTGAGCATGTCCCACACACCACTTTGCTGGGTGGGCTCCCAACAAAGGTTCTCCCACTCCATCTCACTGAGCGTGGTTCTTCATGCAGGAAATGATGGCTGGGACAGAGAGGGAAGGACCTGCCAGGCTGGCAGTGGGAGCACTCTGAGATACCCTACATACCCCTGATCCTCTGAGCTGGGGAGGCATTCAGTTACACAGCAGATTAATAGTGCTAATCAGGGTGGTGGACAATCATATCTAGGTATCTAAGAAATGCCTGCCTATTCCAATGCAGGGAAGCTGGGATTTGCCAGAAATCCCCTCTCTCATGTGCAGCTGTGTTACCAGGTTTTCAGGAGAGCTCAAAATATGAGTGATTATGCAGCTAAGGAGATGTGAAGCAGACACATATTGAACTTTTAAAGATATTTTTCTTACAAATCAATGAAGCGCTGGTTCTCATTTTATTTCCATAATCAGGTGACTTATTTTCACTATGTGTCAGCTGTCTGCTAATATTTGATTTGCACTTTACAGAGAAAGGTAATTTTAATATGATTTCCAGAGAGACAGCTGAATGCTGGTGAGGGTGAGAACTAGCTATAGGCCACTGGTAAATGGGAAGCAGAAAAATATTTCAGTCCAAGCAACCTGCAGTGACCTCAGAGAAGGGCTCTGTCTGCCTCACAAGGAATGCAGCATTATAGGAAGGATCAGCAGAATGAAACAGCTCATGCTGAAAGCCTGACATTTACATTAGGTGCCTTTTAGGAGGGTTACTTAAGACCAGCTCATCTGGTCCAGTGGACTGAACACACACTTGTGGTTCACACACATCAAATATGCTCCTGCAGAATCTCATGGCTTAATTTAATCTGAAAGGTGTCTAGCTTACAGATGCAGTTAGTGGGGACAACTGGACAATCTGTTTCAAAATTACATTCCTTAACTAAAACACTAATGTTGGCAAGGCAAAAGATTGTTTGAAATAGATCAAATTTAGACTAGAAGAAAAGTTTTCTCTATGTGACATGTAGGAAGAAAGAAGCTGCAGGTTCACAAGAAATTGTGGCTGACAAAAATGCCCAGCAAATAAGTATGCAGTTTCTTCTTCTTTCTGCATCCCTCTCCTTCTTCCCTGGTACACCACAAAGGAAACTGGGATGCTTAGCTCTGCATTCTGTATGCAGAAGAAAGAAGGCAGCCATCTAGAAATTAGATATTGCAATACAACCCTACAGGATTTAATAATAAGCATTTTTAGTTTAAATTAAATATTACTCTCATCATAATTTAAACATGAGAGAGCCACACTTTGCCTTCAGTAGAATGCATACTAGAGCAAAAATTTTTCTATAAATATTTAAATAAATGACTTTCATTAAACTAGTTTTCCTCTCAGTCTTTCTATTTGCTTCTCTTTGTTATCAAAAGTTTTATTATGGTTTCAGAGCAGTTCTTCCCTGGAGGCCATAACCACAATAATATTGTTTGATGTAAATAGGCTGTGGTGACTGAATTTTTTACTCCAGTAAGCATATTGCTTGGAACATGCTGCTCACTCCCATGGTCCAAAAAACTGTGAAGGGATGACTCATAACTAACAACTGTTACTGATCTCATTTCCCTTACTCAAACTCCACAGTTTATGTACAGTTCTGTGTATGAATGTGTCTCCAGTCTTGCATTAGCCAGCCTTAGGAGCAAAGAAGGGAGTTTCTTTCCCTTTTTTTAGTGGACTGGTGCTAATCTCACTCATTTAATGTTCATTTACAGGAACATAATGGAAGTTTTAAGTTCAGTTTATCCCACACCAACTGCATGTGGTATTTTTAGAACTACATTTTTAGGATAGATGACCAGGTGAACTTGCACCAGCCTAGACTTTAAGGAGCTATTTATATTATGCATTACCCACTCTGAACCGCTTGTCTGTGCATAAAGATCTCTGCATGTGACACACTTCCTTCCTGGATGTAACTAGACTGCTTTTGTGGTCTTCCCCTGCTAAAATCAGCCACAAAGATTTTTATGCTGCAAAAATCCTTCTCTGTTCATGTTTATTTTAGTGGTTCTGCCATTGCCTCCTCCCATGGCTTTTGCATCTGTGCGGTGCTGCTCCAGGGTCACGGCGGTGGAAGCCAGGGCACTGTGCCAAAGTCAGCACAAATGCTGACACAAATGCAAGTGCACTCTTCAGCCTCAGGGGTGAGCTTACTGCAGCTCATCGTCTCCCTTGCCCTGTGTTTCTGCATTGTGTTTCCCCCTGGAGCCACCCAGAGCGGCTCAGAAAAGGAGGTGATGCGAGGAGCTTCATGATCCCCACTACAGATGCTGGGATTTTTGAGAGAAGCAGTAAAGAAACTGGCCAAGCAAGTTCATAACTGGGCTAATAACCCAAGGCTGCAAAGATGACCTGGGAACCTGAAGGGGATACTACTTATGGTTGAGCCCACACTAAACACTTGGCTGGATTTATTGACATGAGTCACATACACTAATCCCCACCTCAAGGCTTTCATTTGGCACAGAGCTCTTACTTTTCAGTCTCCACTGTCATCCTTCAGCTAAGCAGTTATTTTGTATCAAGAGTTCAGTACAATCTTTACCAAAAGCTTTTCTTATCTAAGAGAAGGTGAACAGGTTCTTCTAGAATAGGACAATTAGCCAGTGCTCCTTATACCACACTGTTCACCGTGCTAGCAAGGCCAGCCAATAGGAGAAAGAAATGAAAATTAATACATTTTTTAGGCAAGCTGCATTAGTATTTTTAAATCCACTACAGGACTAACTAGGCTTTGATAGAAAGTACCAGTTTATACTGATGAAGTCCATGGTTTTGTACAGGAGAGAAGTTAGCAAAATATAGTTTTAAGAAGCTATTCCACACAAGCAATCTCATGAGGTCACAGACATTAACCATGCAATGACATTTGTCATTTCATAGAATCACAGAACATTTTAGGTTGGAAGCAAGCTTTAAAGGTCATCTAGTCCAACCCCTTCTGCAATGTTCAGGGAAATTTTCAACCAGACCATGTTGCTCAGAGTCCCATCCAGTCTGGCCTCAAGTATTTCCAGGGATGGGTCATCCACAGCTTCTCTGAGCAACCTGTTCCAGTGCCTCACCGCTCTCATTACACTCATCTCTCAAAAAAACCCCCAAAATACCCTACCAGCTCCCTTATATTTGGTCTAAATCTACCATCTTTTATTTTGAAATCATTACTCTTGTCCTATCACAATAGACCACGATAAAAAGTCTGCACCCATTTTTCTTTTTTGAAGTACTGAAAGGGTGCCTTGAGGTCTCCCTGGAGTCTTGTCTTCTCCAAGCTGAACAACCCCACATCTCTCAGCCTTTCCTCACAGGAAAGGTGTTCATGCCTTCCAGTCATTTTTGTGACCCTCCTCTACACTTTCTCCAACAAGTGCATGGGGATTTTGTGCAAAGGACCCCACAGCTGGATGCAGCACTACAGGTGGGGTCCCACAAGGCTGAGTGGAGGGGCAGGCTCACCTGCCTTGGCCTGCTGGCCAGGGTTCTCTGGATGCAGCCCAGAACATGGCTGGCTTTCTGGGTGGGAGTGCACACTGTTGGTTCACATCCAGCTTTTCAGCCACCAGTACCAGCACATTCTTCTCAGCAGGGCTGCCCTCAATCTGTTCCTCTCCCAGCCTGTACTGACACCAGGGGGGCTGCCCTGACCCAGATTCAGAGCCTTGTACTTGGTCTGATTTTCTCTTATCAATTTCACAAGGGTCCACTCCTCAAGCTCATTCAGGTCCCCCTGGATGGTGTCCCAACTTTCAGGTGTGTCCATTTATTGCCTTCCTCATTACAGTAGCTCCAGGAGATGACCCACCCTCCTAAATTTGTGAGTAGCATCTGGCACTTCCACATTTGCACATAGCAGGGGTAACACAGAAGTCTGGTCACGCTGTGTGCTGACCCTGTGGTATTCATGCAGGTTTGCAGAAAAATGATGCCATCTCTGCCTGCCACACCAAGCCCTCACCAGAAATATCTCACCACATCTGTCCTCTTCTGCTTCAGGATTAGCTTGGTAGTGAAACATGCAGGAAGTTGTCAGAAGGGGAACACGAAGCGAATATATCAGAGGAAGGAGAAGACAGAAAAAGCCACACTGCATTCTGCAATAGTCCCAAGCTGGCATTGAGTCAAAGCTCATCTTTTGTCTATGCTGATGGAGACAAAGCTATTACTTACACAGAAGCTAACACAGGCCCAGCTCAGGGGCAAAGGCTAAATGCATACCCATTTCAACTGCATCTTAGGCTGGGAATGCTGTTTACAACTGTATTAGTAAATTAAACATACCAGGAACTGTCTCTTCACATGGAGGCAAGGTGAGGAGAGGTGAAGAGGCAGCAAGGGGGACCTAAATAGGCCTAATGCACTAAAAACTGTGCTACCACCAATATTTAAAAGATTAAAGAGAGCTGGCATGAAGTTAATGCTTTAGACAAATACTTGCAAGGGGCTGTGGTGAGAGCTCATTGCAGGAAATGGAGCAGGGGAAGCCGCACTTTAAAGATTCAAGATGCTGTTAGAAGAGATTTCCCTGTCTCATGATGTTTATTAAATATCCAATTTTAGACTAGTGATAAGGTCAGGCATTAGTACCCATCTCCTATGTTAATATTTAATATTATTGACCCCGATTCTCATGTTTCAGGGGAACATGCTGGAAACTGTCACAAAAATTACATGGGGATGTGGCACATAAATATAGGGAAAGACTAGCTGTAGCACTAATTTCTTTGTTGCCTGAAACTAGATTCATTTTTTTTTTCATCTGCAGCTTTGTAGGACCTGTAGAGTACGACAAATATTTATTCTCAGTGTAGCACTTTGCTGCACATACAGAAAGGTTGTGGCTGTTTCTCGATGCTGGCTGGCTGCTGCTTCTGTGGTGGTGCCTTTCAGAGCAAACAAAGAGAGGAGCAGGGGAGCATTCGTTTCAGTCAGCACCACCAGTTTACAGCATCAACTTTTTTTCTCCTGAGCTACAATACCCAATGCCAAACATGCACCTTTAAACAGTTCTGTAGCCAAAAAAGAGAGTGCTATCTGGCAGCACAGCTTCATTTACCAATGAACAAATTAATACAGAATTAGATATCTGATTAGTGTTAGATGAATGTGATAGTGACAATATATATTGTATATGTTGTATATTACAATGCACATAATTTGTCCCATGCTACTGCTGATTACTGAAGTTAGTCTCAAAATGTGGATACTAAATGACTGATCACTGCATCTGCTGATGGTTAAAATCCCAACCTCTTGAAAACATGTAAAAGAGAGTTCAATGCCTGTGTTTAAAGGGGAGGGGAGAAGCACACTCAATGATCATGGACAACAGCTGGGGAGAAGTGGACAGCTTGTGAGTCAAGACCTCGGTCAGCCACATCTGAAAAAAACTATGAAGATGAGAGCTTCAAGAAACTACAGAGATGGAAAAAATAATCATTACACTCTTTATGTATTTTTACAGATTCTAATCTCAGAAAGTCAGAAAAAAAGAAGAATAAGTAGTGAGCTTTAGCATGACAAAATGATCTGGAGGTTACATAAGTTATCAGTGATCTGCAGTAGGTAATTCACAATAGCTGAGGTGCCAACATCTGCCAAGTAGCTAATTTTGTAGATAGGTTGACCTCAGATAGGACTGATTTCTAAATGAGCTGGGACACCTGCATGAATCACAGGATGAGGAGAAGCTGGAAAGGCTAACTTGAGCAAATTTCAGAACTGCCACAGAATAATGTACAAGTATTCAGCTGAATATGGTACTTAAAATCAAGGTATAGAGGTGGCTTTCCAAAACAACATCCTCTCTCTGCAGGATAGATGCCTTATACACAGGTTATAGACATTTCTAGGGTGAGACTGTTTCTTTTTATTTTTTATTTTGTACAGGATTGAGAGAGTTTATGCTCCATATTTGAAGTCCCAAATTATTATTAGGAGATAGCACACAACAGAAGGGAGGACATTTTCCCTGCATGCCTTCATAATTTCTAACTATACTTGAATGTGAAGTCACCATTCTCAGGAGAGGAAGTTTTTCAGGCACATAGTTTTTCTGCATAATACTGTTAGTAATTAAGCTAATTATTTAATATTATATCTCACTATAGAATAACAATCATAAAATATAATATTTTATAATTATGTTAATACGTTATATAATTACAGTATTACACTATTTGTAATAATACTACTGAGAATAGTACTAATGAGAATAAATATAGTAAGAACAAAGAAGCAAAAACAGCTTGTCTCTCATCTCTGCTGATTCATTCCATCTTCATTGCTCTAGACAGAGGAACAGTGTTACCTGAGCCCTGTATCCTTGTTCTCCCTTTTACCTTCCAAACCAAGGAGCAGGTTGAAGTCAGCTCTTATAAAATTCAAATGGAGCTTAGGGAAATGCTGCTATTCCCACTGCAGGTCCAGGCAGATGCAGTGAGATCACAACCAGTAGTCAGAGCACTTAGAGTTTGTCCTGATTTCTTGAGCCTTGGATCATCAAAACCAGCACAGAGGAGCAGATGTGGGGTCCCAATGGCACGTCACTAACCAGGAGATGCTGCTCGTCTGGGAGCATCTCCACATCTCCAGCTTCTGGAGGAAATCTTGGTGGCTGTTTCCAGGATGGCTCAGACATAAACAGCAGGTACTCTGGGATCAGCAATTCCCTGGCTTAGCAGAGCAGCTGCCTGCGTCCTATCTGTGAGCTCCCGTGCCCTCATGTGAGTCAGAGCCAAGGCTTCCACACACTTGGACACAAACATGCACCTCTGTTCCTATCCCTGGTTCTTAGAGAAATACTCAGCTCTGGTGTCTCCATCCTATGATTTTACATCACCGCCCTCTTTTGACTTATTTTTTAACAGTTATCTTTAAAGTAACTGATAAAGTGGAAATCTCAGCTTCCCTTGAATCATGGGATCATTTTGTCTTCGCCTTCGCTTCATAGAGTGCGAAACATGGTATCAAAAGGCTTTAAAAAACAAATAAGCTCAAAAGGTAGTTCCATTTTCCAGAGCCTGAGACAGTGCAGAGCTGGGTCTAGCCAGATACACGAGAGAGTGTGTGTGTGTGTGTGTGTGTGTGTGTGTGTGTGTGTGTGTGTGTGTGTGTGTGTGTGTGTGTGTGTGAGCACTATTCACAGACAAGGAGCCCCCAGCCGGCTTTTAACAAGGGCCATTGTCCCCCCCTGAAGGTCTGCAAAATGCCCCATAACTTGCCGGCTCTCCAGGACTGCCTGCTCCCTGCAGAACTGCAGCTCCTGATTCCTTCTCATTCAAGCGAGTGCTGATAACACCTTGCGGGGAATTGCAAATTAAACACAGGTAAGAGAAAAAGACAAAGCCTACCGCCGATAGCAGATAAAATCGCCACATACACTTAACCGGGCTAACCTTGTTATCTTAAATTAGCAGAGTTCAATCTAATTAAGTGCTCACATGGGAGAAAGCCAAGTTGTGGTGTGACTAGTCAGCCTGAAGGCTCTTCTAGCCGCAGCACTGATACGGCTCTGCTCTTATGGGGTCTGAAAGAAGGTACAATTCATCCCCCAAATGGTTTGCAAGGTAAAGCCTGATCTCCTCTCAGCAAGGTGGGTGGGCACTCACTTTATAGATGCGGTTTGCATCTTGAAAAATTAATATCTAATGGGTTATTTCAGTGCTTTAAACAAGATCAGCATATAGCTTGTCCCTCTTTTGCTGTTATCAGCTGTGTTAACTATGCCACAGCTGTTGCCTAATACACTTATACTGATAAGTTTTATTACACCTAAACCAGGAATTTCTATGGAAGATAAGACCTAGGGAATTAAACTGCATTGAGGTTTATACCTTGATTTATTTATTTATACTCTGAGGTTTATCAGCAGCAAAGATAAATTGCTGTTGTGAATTTGTCAGATATGCTCAAGAACCAGCAAAAATTGTAATATTAGAAAATTTGGATCCCAAAGCTCTGACCCAGTAAATTCAACTGCCAACAATACCCAAGAGAGCATCGTCTCTAGCTTTTGCATCTGCTATTACTTGCCACTCCATATAGCTGGATGCCCCCTTATATCCAGATGGTGCTTTATGCACATCTACAGCATAGCCTTGAAGTCACACAGCTGGATCTCACTGGAAACTGGAAGTGCCATCACCATGCTCCATTCAGTAGATTTATACCTGCACAGATGGACACAGCAAGCCTGTTGTATACAGACATTCCCTGCTGTCAGTGAAGCTGCCTGTCCCTTACTATTTTTCATCTAAAATTGAACTGAACCCTCTTGAACACAGTGTGCACCTCAGTTACTTGTGTCCAGGTCTGAGGATGACAGACACTGAGCATTAGCATAAACTGTAAGAGTGAGTCCCGAGCAGGCCAGTGTGTGTGAGATGCAGTCTGTGCTGCTGAGGTCGTGTGCAGGGCAGCACCAGAGCTCAGCTGACAGATTGCTGGCCTTTGCTGTCTGCTCCATGCAGAACACAAGCCCCAGGGAGCCTGGGAACTCAGCTGGAAGGACAGCAAGCTGGGGAGGAGAAAAAGCTCTTATATTTTGCTCTGTTTGCCTGGGAGGGGAGACCTGCAAATGACATATCAACTGGCTCCTCCACTCCTTTATTTGACCAAACCTCAAAAAGAAGGAACAAAAAATGGCTTGGATAGCAGATACACCCTCCCACGCTGGCTCCTCTCATCTACTGAGGGAGGGGAGGGGTGGAGGAGCACAAACAAGCATCTGGTCTTCCTGATTATCATCTGACCCATGAATTTAAAACCCTGTGAAATTCAGAGGTGGGAGGGTTTCTCCCAGGGAGCTGTTCAGCATTCCTGAGAACAAAGAGCAGCTCAACACCCGAAGTGGCTCACCTGCAGAACTTCTCAGCTATTCATATCTCTAAGGTGGCCTGAACATGACACTTTCTGCACCTTTTCTCCACCATTTGGGATGCCACAGCCCAGAGGCTCAAAGTCCAGCTTATAAATCCCCTTCCTATCCACCCTGCCATGGCTGGCTGCTGTCCTGCTGCCAAGCCTCGTGTGCTGTCAGAGGATCTTGGTACCTGTGGGCTGCTGAAGACCTCAGGGCTCCAAGCACCTCCTGCACTCAGAGGCAGCAGTGTTGCTGCAAGGCCAGGCCTGTTACCCACACACTGCCCTACAGAAGTGGGTTTCAGCAAGGGGCATGAGTTGCTGGAGAGTCCACTGCACATCTCCAGCGGGCTTCAGCACCCACACTGAGCTGCAGGAAAGAGGGAAGAGGACAGGTAAGAGATGCAGCAGACAGAGGCAGTGATACCTGGTCACAGTTAGATCTGAGTTTTAGGTTTACCACACCATGGTCAAACCCAACAGCTGTTTCAATACACTGAAATCCATTATGGTCCATTTTCAAATGGAATGAAACGTTAAGTTGGACACAGTCATGAGTTGCTCCACAGCCTTGACAGATTTCAATTAAGCATTCTGTAGAGAGGAAAGGCACAGCCCAGAAACTCTTTGGCCCTTGGCCTTCACACAGCTGGTGAGCTCAGACCCAGGGCTCCTGGGCAGGGTTTCCAGCTCACTTGCATGTTACATGACAGGCTGCCTTCAGCCACGTGCCCTCAGTCTCCCCATTGCCCTCCATCCTCTGACATCACAGGGACATGGAGACCCCCACTGCTTCCAACAGCTGCCCATTTATCATGATGAGCACTCTTACTGTCATGAGAAGCTCTTGTTGTGTATCAGACATGTGAAGCTGAGGAGGATCATGCCCTGGCAAAGCAGTAAATGTGTTTGAAGGAAAGAAATGGACACACAACCAGGGGATATCTCACAGTGTGCTGCAGACCAGCTGCTTTGTTTGGCAAATGGTAACTGGGACAAACCCTTAGAAACTGTAGCATCACAGAGAAGATCCAAGGGGGAGTCAGAACCTAGATAAATCAGGCTTATACTAAGCAGACTGACCTCCAAACAGTCAAATTAAGCACTTGCAGAGAGCTGGGGAGTACCTATGCCAGTTTCAGAAAGCCAGATGCTTTTGGCAGATGTAGCCTGACTCTGCTTCCAGAAACAAGAGCAGTAATACTCAGTGGTGTGTGTAACGCTGCAAAGCCTGAACTGATTCCAATGATGAATTATTTCCTCTCCCATCACCAAAAGAGTGACAAAAATTATCAGCCCAGAACACACAGGTAGATAACTCTCAGTGTTACGTTACTGAAAAGTAGAAAACAAAACCAAAGCCAGTATATTACAAGCAAAGAAGAAATAAAGGCCTAGTAGGAGAATATCATGTACTATAAGTGGATTCATGAGAAACCAAAGACTTGCAGTCTAATTCTAGTCATGCTACTGAAGTTTTCTTTGGAAAGGCTTTTCCAGTTAGATGTAAAATATTGTGGGTTGCTTCTCTGCCCTCCACCAGGGCTGATAAGCAATCAAAACAAACACATTTATCTGAGCGATTTGTTAATCCTCTGCATAAATAACAGCTCACCATGCAAGTTATACTGGGCTTAGTGTTCCTTGAGCATTGAGAAGCTTAGCAAAGTAGTTCAGTCCTTATCCTATGAGCACAACCACAAAATCCAATCTATGTTTGCATGTCCTAAGGTTACCCAGGGGAGAGGGATAAGGGCCATCCTTGATCTCTCTCTGCACAAAATGGAGCACTCCAGTCCCCCTGAATCTCTGCTTTATGGTAGGAGAGAGTAGGTGAAGAGAGCCTGGCACAGGGTTTGAGGCAGACAAAAGATATGCAATCACTTTTCCTTGGGTTAGCAGGAATGTTCATGAGGACCTCATTCTTTCAAAGCCAAGAAGCTCTGCAGATTGTTCTTTCAGCGTTCTAAGACCGGTGTGGCAGATCCCTGCACAGCTGCTGGTTAGAAGAGGCTGAAGGCTGACTCAAGGAAAGCAGATGCCCTGAAGGGCTCTGTGCTGGAGTCAGGGAGGCAGACTGGGGGCTGCCCTTTACTGGGGAAAGCAGAACCTTTTCAGAAATGCTGCCAAACCTGAAAGCTCAGTGGACACTTTACAGAGCATAGCTGTCAGGCAAAAGGTGCTGCTGAGGCTGACTGAAAAGTTGGGAAGGTGAATAAAGAGTGTGGTCCTGCTGGGATGCAAAGGACAGCCTTCCCAAGGGATTTCTGTGAACCTTGCAGATATGGACCTCTCTGGCTCTTGGCATGATCTTTCCTACAGGTGCACAGGTTCTGAAACAAAGAGCTTTAAATCTAACAGCAAAAAGCTATTAGATAAACATTCCTAATAAATTTTGAAAGTCAGAATTTGGAACATATCAAGAATTTATTCACCACAGACATGTTCAAAGAAACAACAATTTCCAGACATTTATATACCCTATCACATCCAAGAATTTTTTTATAGAGACTCCCAAAAGTCCACCCAGTTTACTGCATCATGTTTATTTTAATTACTATAGGTGTTTTGCTTCTTTTAATTTAATTAATTACTACATTTTAAGGACACGTCATCTATCTCTGTTTAATGGATAACTCAAGTTTTATCCAGCTAAACAGAGCTTTATTAAATTTTCTGTCCTAGTTAGACAATTACTATTAATTAAGTTTTCCGGGGTGTACAAGCCTACAGAATGGCTCCCTTACTGCACCTGCAATGTATTAATCACGTTTTCTGGGGTGTACAGACCTTTAACTACTTAATTTCCTCATGATATTTTTCTTGTTCTACAACATCTAATTTATTTCTAGTTATATGATAACCATAAAACAATTCTTTATTCAATTTTGTTCTTCATCTATTGATTAAGTTCTCTAAGGGGTAGATGACCATGGAGTTCCTTTTCAGGTGCAGTGAAGTAATTTCTTAGAGTTTTCTACTGACACTCAAACAACACAGATCTAAATCAAAGCCAGCAAAAATAAAACATTCAAACATTCCTTAAATAATTTCTAAAGAATCACAAAACTCCTCGCTAAGGTATAACTCACTGTTAGTTCCTTCTGGATATAGGACTTCACCAGGAAAGAAAAGGTTACTGGCTGAATCTGAGGCCATCCAGACACACAAAGGTCTTATTTGGAAGCACATTTTTTCTCCCTGACCCTCACACCACGTTGGTCATTTTTGAACTTAGTATTGCAGGAGCCTGGTTCTGCAAGGTAAGCTACAAAGCCCCGGAAGGAAAAGGGGCTACCAGAATATAGAAGTGCTCGGACATGTGCTCCCTCAAATGCTGAGGAATTTGGTGAGTCAGGCTGGTAGAGAAGCTGGGGAGAAAAGGTAAAAGAGTTTTCCCCTATAAACCACATTGTGTGATAGTACAGTCGTTGCTTCAGGTGTTATTCATAAAAGAGGAGATGAAATCTGATAGTCACTCCTGGTGTCCCAAATATGAAGTCAAAAAAGGCATCCAGAGTAAGGCTGAATAGCAAGGCTCACTGCTGGGGACAGGGGAGAGGCACAGACTGACCCTTTGCTGAGAGCAGTGTGTATCCTGTCCCACACAGCCACTGCACAACACACACACTCTGAGAGAAACAATCTCACACAGAAAGCACTGAGCTGAAAAAGGAAGAGGGTAGTGACTGCAAGAACTCATCTCCTGAGTTGCATGTGATGCCCCTGACAGGCTGAATGAGCTTTAAGCAGCTGTTTGGTAAATCTTTTCTCCCCTGAGGGCACACTCAGTGGGGTGGCTCTGGCAATTAGGGGCTGCTGTCCCCCTTTCCTCAGCTGAGGACCTTATCATGAGCATCTCAATAGGGAGTGGATCCTCCTCTGAAGAAAGAAGAGACTTGGCTTTGATTAGTTTTGAAGTTTTGATTAGTCTCCTCTGACAGGCAACTCTTTTTAAACAGCTGCCTTCTTAAATACCATTATCTCTATCACAGTATTATGTGTCATTGTTTTAAGTACTTGTACATAAAGGCAGGTTATTTTCTAAAAGTTGGAATTTGATACCAAATTTATGAAGAGATGTGGTCAAAAGCTTGTCAGATAATATACATCTGGCACTGATTAAGAAATTTTATTTGGAGCTACCAAAGGTAATTGGTGATAAAAGTAATCTTTATTCCAGTTTTATAAATGGGGCAATTTGGGCATGGAAAAATTAAGCTACTTGTTCAGGGCTGTATGGAAAGCCTTGGCCATGGCTAGGAGCAGTTTACTAACTTCCAGTCCCAAGCTTTTTAGCTGGGTGTCTTCATACTTTTTCCTGACAAAAACCCAGCCTCAATTGCACATGTGAGAAAAACTTCAGGAGGTTTCTTGTAAGCAGCAAACCAATGAATCTTGCTTTTCTGGTGGATTTGCATCCTGAAAGCTCAAATTCTCGTCCTCAGCAGACTCCTGTGGTACCAACACCTCCCCTCACAGTTCCCCCCAACACTTGCTTGGCTCCCTCAACCCAGCCCCAGCATCTCTGCTACTGTAGGAGAGCTGCTGGTGATGACCATCCTCTTGAGGAAGGAGGTGACTTTGTGTCTCATTTATACAGTAGCTGACCTCCATGGAAAACCAATCAGGTCAGTGGTGTCTTTTCCAGTCCTTTGAAATGCAGCTGGACAGATTCAACAGTCCCTGGGAGATCCCAGTTTCTCCAGGAACAAAGGCTAAAGCTTGAGCTAAAGTGCCTGCCACTGTCTGGAGCTGTGGGAAGCACTGTGAATTTTCCTGTTCAGCAAGCTGGCAAGGGGGACATTTTGGAAATAATCATGGAAACACAGAATGCCTGGGTTGGAAGATATCTTTAAGATCATCTAGTTCCAACCCCGCTGCCATGGGCAGGGATGGCTTTCACTAGACCAGGTTGCTCGGAGCCCCATCCAACCTGGCTCTGAACACTTCCAGGGATGTGAAATAGTCTAGTTTCTTAGTACTTACCCTGCTTGTCTTCCAGGAAATCACAGCAAGGGTTACCATGCTGCTTTGTGGATGTTCCTCAGCAGCTTGCCATCTCCCCAGTGAGCAGGCCACTGCTGGAGGCCACAAAGCCACGACTACCCTGAGCCACAGGCTGGTGGCCGTGTGATCAAGAGCCCTGGTACAGAACTTTGGGCAAGCTTCTAGCCACCCTACAGTTTACCTCTCAGATTTGTAGGAGTACCACTAAAGAACACTGGCAACCAGGATTTAATAAAAGTAATTAAAAGGCTGTTAACTGTACAGTTGTTTTCACTGCTATTCACAGATTGTCTTGTTTACTGGCTGTTTTTTTTCCTCATGCATCATCCTATGTGGTTAATCACATACTAGCCTGCCAAATGCAGGGAGCACAGCACAGCATGCCCTGGCTGGTGTGAAAGAACCAGAACACTTAAGCCAAGCCATACAGCTTGAGCAAGAAACCTCAGAGTCCATCTTAGAGCATCAACACCACTGACCCTTTCTGGCATCACCACACTGAAAACAGTGCACTGTCTAGTGCTGTCCAACAGTGGAGACTATGACAACACTTCAGACGTTTTCTGAAAAACAAAAAAACTTCTTTCCATGGCAAAATTCCACATTTTCTTCTTTTGTGCACTTCAGTAGTGACAGTGATTGCAATAACTGGGGGTGGGGATGGAGGAAGTCAACTGCCAAAAGTATGTAAAATTTTAAAACAGGAAACTGTGACCTGGCATCTGTGAAGCTGAGAGCAATGGAGCAAAATCCATATGCAGATGTCAACTACAGAAAAATCATGAGACATTTCTTAGTATTTTCTATACTTACAATTAAATACTCTGATGTCTTTTTTCTCTGTGAAAATGTGAAATGACCATGGAAAAGAAAACCATGACCACATGATGCATCTCCTGAAATGTACTTGTGAGACAAAGGGGAATGTAAACACCAAACTGCAAGGTTTTGCCTAGGTATCCTCTGAAATCTCAACCATGACTCTTTTCACCTGTACAGCCTGGAAGGTTTTCTCTGTTTATCTTCCTTTTTATCTCTTCATCTCACTTTTACTACTTTTCATTGTGTCCTGATTTACTCTTCCACTGTGCTCTCTTGCCTCTCCCATCCTCATGGCCCCAGTGCACTGCAGGCTGTTATCCCCAGCAAAGAGTGCTAATCCTCACCTTCCACTCTACCTGCAATTATTGCCCAGTAGGGAGCAGGACACAAAAGTGGCAGAGAGACCTCCATCACACAAAGAGATGGGTTTAAAAATTAGATTCAGAGAACAGAAAGCTCGGAGGAAGCCTCTGCTTTGGGCTGAGTGGGATCCTTGACATAGGAGAGCGTTGTACAACACAACAGTGCTGTTGCACTGCAACAAGGCAAAGAAGCTGTGTTGGTTCCTCCTTTTGAGAAATATCTTTCTGAGTGAACACATGATAGGGTTGCCTGTGATAGAAGGGGTTAGATGAGATACTAAGGTAATCCCTCCCAGATGGAAGTTTCTTTGCTACCTCTCACATATCATCAGCACACACAGATTTGCAGTCTGGGACTTCAGCATGGCAAAAACAAGACCTTAGGTGTCATTACTCTTCCAGAGCTTTAAACTAACTTCTTGAGTCTCACCCATCCGTAGAGCAGAAACCCAAGCCCTAAAATTATACAGTCATCCTAAACTGTGCTTCCTATCATAGCTGGGAAGGGAGAACTCATCTGTGCCAGACATCTTTTCAAGGTGCACTTCAGCACTCAAGATTGAAGACCCTGTACCATCCAGAACCACAGAGAACTACATTGGGGTTGAATACAGTAAAGCTCACCCTGCTGGAGATGCCTCCAATCCCTGATCATAGCAGCTTCAAGTGATCCTGATGGATTCAGCAGGATCCATCATCTATCATCTGTTTCAGGGGCAATCTCACTGGATGTCTTGGAAAGATATTTCATATAGAATCAGCTTCACTGCACAACTCCCTTTTTAGTTGCTTTGGGTCACTTGTAGTTCACAGTCATCCCTGTCATCCATATGTCTGTCTCAGCCACGTGCATGCCAATAAATGGAAAGACAATGCTGGACTGATTATCTTCTGCACGATGGTGTCACAATACCCTGTCAGCCTCACTGCCTCACTTTAGATCACAAACAGGCTCAGTAACCACTTACATGTGTCAGGCAGATAAACAGTTGTATCTGCCTGGTTAGAGGACGAAAACCACAGAGGCTTGTTCCTTACTGTTGGCAAATGGCACTCAGTGTTTCATTCTAAGAGCTTTTTCCAGCACAGCATTTATTACTGAGTAACTCTTATCCCACCTGAGAATGCCCAGAATTATCTGTGGAATTTGCCAGTTGCTTCTGGCACACCTTAGAATGGGTTGTTAATGGCCTGCACTGATCTCCAGCCCACTGCCCTGGAGTTATTCATCTCAGAAGCAGATGAATCTAGGATGCTTTTCCATTTTGAAAATTAGCCTGTACTAGAAGTAGAAGCAAATTCTTAGGATACTGTTTTTCTTAGGATACTGTTTCTAATTGCTGTTTCAGCGTGCTAATTTTTGGCATATAAAACGTCTACCAGATGTGGCTTCTTTCTTAGAACAGTCCTTTCTTATATTTCTTTTTTAGAAATTAGGTGTCATTTAGCCACACTTTGTGGTTAAGAATTTGTTTCCATTTCCTTTTATTTAATAGAATTCATTTGTAATCCAGTTTGGGGGTTTTTGTTTCCTTTTTTACAAAAGAAAGTGAAAAGAAGCAGGATGACATTGAAATGCATTTCTCCATGACTGTTTCGACTGTTTCTTTTATTCTTATTTATTTACCTTCCTCAATATCAAAAAACCAAAACTGAGATTAAGTCGTTTTTTGCATATCATTTGCCTTTGTTTTTCCTTCTTTTTTGTTTTTTCTTTTTTTTTCTTCAGTTTCATACTTCCTCACTACCCACAAGAAATGTGAATAAGACACCACCAAAAAGCTTCTTTTTGCTTAGGCAGTTTTAACACCTTCAGACTGAATTTAGCACAGTTTTTGCTAACTCATCTTGTGAACAGCAGTGGTTCTACCAATACAAAAATTAAGGGCAAGATCCTTTTGAGGGTTAGCAAGTATGGAAACCCACACCTCTCCTTTCTCTTTCACCCTCTGTAGCCATGTACAGAAATCCATTTCTGTACTTTCATTCATTCACTGGTCAAAGATTCCCTGGATAACAACTTACTGTTCAGTAATCTTTAAGCCATTTGCTGCCACTTACTGGATAGCTAGATATCCTACTTCAAAAAAGAGAGGGGGGAAAGGAATCAGAAGTGGGCTTACAATGAAATTCAAAGTAGGAATCACCTTAAGCCTGTGCCAGTGTAAGAAAAATGTCAAGGGCAAAATGAACATTGAAGTTTCTCCACTCACTGGAGACTGGGTTTTTCATTAATGAGTTACAGCTATAAAATGCCTGTAAACTGCAGTGCCCCATTTCACTTCCTCCTCCTCTGCCCTGCATGAATCTCTTGGGAGTGGGAGAAGGCAATTGGAATACCTAAGGAAAAGGAGATTTAATGCTTTAGAAGAAGAGCTGGAGATAAAGTAACACTTACCAGGAAGAGAGGATAGTTTTTTCCTACCTTTTTAATTTTATTTCAATGTGATTTTGTTTCCTGAGGATACTAGTACAGATAGCACCATTATTTCCTCAATGAAATGAGGTGTTAATTTTGTTTAGATGAATTTGGAGGGTTTTAATACTAGTTGCCATTAAAAAATAGATGGCTAAAAGAACATTAGAAGCTGCAAAGTCAAATATTTGCAAGTAATAGATAGGACAAAAAGGATAGAAATAAGATATTGCATTTAGACTATGGCTATCCCTTAGTCACACAAGAACATACTGTGTTTCTGGAATTGCTGTCCAGCTGGGAATGGGAGGCTGAGGTACATGAACATTTGGTCTATCCTCAGTTTTAAGTCCCTCCTTCCTTGCCCACTACACACTACTGAGACCCTGATCTGAAGGAAGAATTATTAATTTGTTCCCAGGCTGTCCTGAAGAAGTGGTATCCTATTATCCAAGTACAACACAACCCCAAATTAATTCATTTTTCGCATTGCCTTGAAGAGAATTGCTGTGAATTTCTCATTTCACAGCTGACAGCTGAGATGCAGTCAGAGATGTCCACAATATTTTCATGAAGAAAGCAGCCAGCTCTCAAGCAGACAGTCTGGCAGAGTGAAACACTATCAGTAGCCACTTTGGAAAAGCCTGATTTTAGCAGCTTGTCCAAAATTTCTGTGACAGAGCCAAGGACAGAGCACAGTTCTGAATAGCAACACCTGTTTTCTTGGCTATGCCTCTTTTAGCTCCCTAGATAGCATGGCCAGGGTCCAAGAACTTCCATCAGTCAATAAACCTGATCCATCCCCAAAAGAAGCCTTTGATGTCAATCAGTTGAGATGGGAACTCAGGACAATACCAAGTGATCAAATATTTAACTCTTGCAAACTGGATATCACTAGCCAGATTTTGAGGTTGGAAGAGAAAAACTTTAGCTGCCTGGAAACCTTCCTGACAGGTCAGGAGATGCCAGATCCTGTTTTCTGGAGAAACAAACCAGTTGAACTGGGCAAGCAGGGAAAGTCTTGGGCCAGTTCCCATTTATGACCACCTTTTAATGAACTACAAAGTACAAAGACTGCAATAGGAAAAAAAAAAAAGATGACTTTGCTGTTCAGTGTTTCCTGTTGAACAGAGGGACTTAAGGTGCAGAAAAGGATCCTTCATTCCCATGGTGTGACCAGTAACCAGCCCATTCCTCTGTACTGCTTTCTGACCTTCTCACTGATTATCCCAGCTTTTCTAATAATTATGTTTTGTTGTTTTTAGCAGCATAAAATGTTGATAAATGGATTAATGAGAAGTCTTGCTTGTCATCAGTGTCCCCCTGTAACACCGAAGCTGTCTCTAGTTCTATAAACACACAATTTACCTAAGCACAATGTTAAGAAACTGCAAGAAAGCAAAGCCTTTTGAAGCTGAAGGAAGTGTAAGCTAACACGTGCTAGACTTCTCTCAGACTGGTTTACATCCCACACCTCCATAAAGTAGAAAAGCATTCAGAAGTGGGGCATAACCAGGGAAGTAGCCTCCAGGACAATCATACTGAACTTATTAATTGTTTCATTTACTCATTGTATGGTCTTTTTCTAAGGGAAAAATAAACCTAACCACGTGGTGTTTTGCTGGTGCTGTGCACACAGTGGCTGCGGACCAGCTAAGGAGTGATGCCCCAGCTCTCTTCCACTGCCTTCAGAGCTCCGAGGAAGAGCTTATCCAAGGAGCAGGAAGGTGCTGCTGCCTCGCCTGCACTGCTTGCACAGGCAGGAAAGCAGGGAGGAATGCTGTACTGTGGCTTGAAAACAGGAGATGAGGAGATAGCAGCAGCTGCCCGTTGGTATGTGGGGTGAGGGGGTTCCCTTTTCCTCAGTATTTGGCGACTAAGGGAGGACAGCCTGGGCTTTGAATACATCTTACTCAGTGTGGCTGTCTGGAAAGAAAAAATTCCACGATCACTGAGGATAGAAGTAGTGTTTGAGCTTTTCCTGAAGGCACAGCTGTTTTTAACATAGCTGCAGCCCTGTTTCTGGTAATAAAATGACAAGTTTTGTTGTCTGCTGGCTGTAAAGAAAGTGGCACACTTTCTACTCACTACTTGGGATGCTGCGTTGCATGCCTTACTCAAAGTATGATCAGAACACTATGAAAAAAATTTTAAAAATCCAAACACTCAGCCCTCCTTAATCATCTTCTATTTAGATTTTTTGCTACTTTTAAAAGTAAATCTTGAGTGAAAATACTGCAACTCTATTGAGATTTAACTTTTCCTTCTGCCAAGGATGTAACAGAAAAATAACTCCTAGTGAGGAGAAACCACGGGCTCCAAGGGGAGCAATATGTCCATTGCAACTCCCCCTCTGACATTTCCTTAGGAAGTGAGTTCTGCCAGCAGATGCCAAAGGTAAACCCTACCATATGCCTGACACTACATCCACCTGGTTAACATATTAGGATCAAAACAGAAGAGACAGCACATACTAATGCACAGACATACAAAGACAGAAAAAAAGCATAAGGAACAACCTAAAGTCATTAGGATGATCTCTGTGCACCAGCTATGTTTAAATTTCAGATTAAATGTGCAACTGTAGTAGCACAGAGGCTCAGGGACTACAGGAAGGATGCTTTACCTACAGAAATCACATGCAGTACTGGCGTTCAGAAGCCTGAGGGAGTTGGTTTCTGCAGTGATATCACACATGCCACAAGAAACTATTTCAAAACCACATGAGGTCTGACACCACAGCCTGTCCTCCTGCAGCTCAGGCACCGGTGTGAGTGCCTGGCTTTATTAAAACTGCAGACATCAAACTGGCTGCCATGTCTGCCCAACTGTGTTTAAAAACCCCCTGACAGAAGAAGGTCAGCACGAACTAGGTTGGACACAGCTCTGGCTGTGGATGTGCTATGAGCACCGCATGCAAGTTGCTGCAAAGCCAGAAGCAGATGCATTCAGCCTTTCCCAAGGCCAAGCTTAAAAGCCAGATGAAAAGACAGATTCAGCCTTTTAGCTGCTCTATCTCAGTGTGCAGCCAACAGGACTCGAACTCAAAGCTGTGGTCTGAAGGAGGTCCCGGTGCCCGGCTGTGCAGGGCTGGTCTGTGCAGAGCAGCACATCTGTGCAGCCAGGGCGGGCACAGGGGCACTGTGGGGACACTGTGGGGACACGGTGGGGACACGGTGGGGGCACTGTGGGGACACTGCTGGGGACACTGCTGAGGGCACTGTGGGGGCACTGCTGGGGCACTGTGGGGGCACTGGGAGCCAGGACACAGACACCTGCCATCCCCAGACCTCCAGACCTCTGAATGTGGCCCTGGGTTTCTCTGTATCTGGGACATTAGGCAAAGGAGACATTTCACAGAAACAGGCCAGCAATGTGTTTTGTTAACCTGTGTGACTGAGAACAGGCTGTTTGTCTTGTGTTTTCTACTTGAGAGAACAGCTTTCCTCCAGCAACTGCTTCCCTTTAGTTCTAGGTGTACTGGTTTGACTGTAACAAGCAAAATATAAACAGAAGTTATTCATTCTTAAAGCAGTCTTCTTCTGCCTAATTTGCACTTTTGGGTTTTGCCTTTAAAAACCTTTTTCTAGCACAACTTGTGCATATTCTCCTTTTCACAAATATTTGTGCATAAATATGTTCATATGTCCAAATACACAAATACAAATACTTCCACACTTATCCCCTATAGCATTCACTAGACTGCAAATGCTAGTGCTTTAATATTTGTGTACATAATGTTCTGTTACAGCTCATGGCATATTAATATTATTTTATTATTAATATTAATTTCCTCAAATTAGATTTTTAATTTCCTCTACTTTCTCATTTCTGATTGGTTTTAAAATACCAATAAATGTCCAAGATGCAGTGGGAACATTGCATGGGTCTTCATCTATTCCTTTCAGCTCCTTTAGAGGAGTAAAATATCTTTGAAATGCTTGAAATTATTCAGATTTTGAATCCTATTTGTTGCTCTCTCCTTTTTATTTTTATTTTGCCCCAGACTAATTCCGTTTTTATTGTCTTCCATAAAAAGTAGACTCACCAGAATTAAAATTTAAAAACAACCCTGATGTGTGATTATGCATATTTCCTCTATGAATTATTTCATATGAAATAATTAATTGATTATTTCTATAAGTCAGCAATTAATGAAAAAGTTTTGACAGCATTACAAATCTGAGCATTAATATATTGATTGACCAACAGGTCATACACCATTTCAATATTCTTCTACCTGAGCCTTTACACTGAGAATCAGAGTTCTACTCTGAGAATCAGATTTCTACTGTAGATTAGTGCTGTTACACTTTCTGCAAACATTCTTGTCAGGATAGATCTACTTCTTCAGTTATTTACAGGCCTCACATTTCAAAGGGAAACATGCAAGACAAATATGCAGCTATTAATTTAGGAATTGTCTTCCCTGCAAATGTTGCTCAGTTATTTTTCTTTTACAAGAATTTGCATTTAAAAATGGAAGCAAAGTAAACTAAACTTATATCAGAACTCATATATATATATATATATATATATATATATACACAATGCTTTGCAATTTATTTTAATTTTCAGGGCAAGAATATGATCATGGTCATTTTTTTGTAGGTTTGTGTCTCTAAATACTTTGTGCAAACATGTTTTAACACAGGACATTCAGCTAATCACCACTGACTTGCATTCCCTTGTGTCCTTGATTTTGATGTTCCCTATTGATAAGTCATTTCCACTGTGGGACTCTGAAAGCACACCTGGGTGCTCCAGCTCTGAGGCCACATCAGTGCAGAGAGATGGGGTGTCCCTCCTCCCTGGCCAGTCCCAGCTGCTTTGTTGTGTGTCAGGCAGCCTTCCAGACCCTGGCTAATTGTGTGTTTGCACAAGGACTCCTTGAATTCCCCCTTCTAGGGGTGACTCAGATGACAGGAATTTAGCCTTACCGTAATTCATGCTCAGTTGCCTTTGTAACTTGTCCCTTGATTAACTGATGCATGCAAGAAACCCGTTCTCCTGGCTATTCAGAAAGTGGCCATGCGGCATTAATCCCTGGACTTTCACTGTATCAACAGTCACCAGCACAAATTATTTCAGCTACCTGACTTGGATAATTTTGGATAGAAGTGAAGTCTCTCTGCATAAAGAAACATTGTTTCAGACCAGCGTCTCCTATGAACACAAATACAGATTTAAGGCAAAATTAAGAGAGTTCCCAAAATGTCATGGGGCACTGAAGTTTCTGCATCCCAAGATGATGAGCAGTTACCTCAAAGAACAAACAGCTCTAGCTGAACTTCTGGGAGTATTCACTAAAACAAGCAGCCCAACCCAAAGCAGTGAGTTTCAATACAGCCAGATAATAAACCTGGATCCCTTCCTTCAAGACTAGATTACTCCTCTCCTCCCAAGCTCTGCTTTTGTACATTGCCAATGAGTGTTGTTAACCACACGCCATAGTTAATTCTAGAAATGACTGCATTTCACTTGTGAAAAACATATAATGGTACAGTTTTATGTTATCTTTTATTCTCTGACAAAACCTCACAGGCCTCTGTCCCTCCCCATCCACTGTTCCCTGCTGTCCTGGCAGTTGTGCCAACAATGACTCTGTGCCTGGCAAACTGGACCAGTGAGCCCATCTTTTTACTGGCTTAAAAGATCTCAAAAAATTTTCAAAACAAAACATACCCAGGGCTGCACTGCTCACAAAGAAAATGTAACATGAAACTACAGCCTCCCTAAACCCCTCCCTCAAAATAGTCTCAGTTCTTTGATGAATGAAATACACTGAGTTTTCTCACTGTGGCTGTTTTAATTCTAGTTCAGGAGGGAAAATGTCAGCACATTGGGTTTTTATAAAAGAACAGAAAATCCATTTCCTTTTTGGGGTCAACTAAACAATTGGTGTTCTTTCAAAGAAGCAAAACAATATTTTTAATGGCAAAAAATGAAAATAGTGACTTTTAGTGGTATTCTTCAACCCTATACTTTTTTTTTTTTCTCAAGACTTTCCTTTTTTCCTTTCTTTTGTTCATCTTGTGGAGGGAAATGAAAATTAAAAAACACACAAGCTCCCTGTCAGGCCTGCCTTATCTCATCTTGAGGGCTTCCTTGTCTTGGGCAGAGCTGAAGCTGGGTGAAAGCCACATACCTCCAGCCACTCCCTTGCTGCCTCCTGAGCAGCAAGGACAGGAATGATGGCATCTCACAAAGAACTGAGCACAGAAAGACCAGAAAATCTTCTCACCTGCATCAGTGTGATTCCTTGCATCAGTGGAACAGTGCTCTCCTGGTTTGGATGAAAAAGTTCCTTCAGCTCTCTTGTTCTCCTAATAATCAGATGTTAACTCCACATCCCTGTCCTCCAGAGTGTCCTGGTTACAGCCCCTCTCCCCCAGCCTCCAGGACATCTTACCACCTCCACAGAACTGTATGTCCCTTTACCCATTCACCAGAGACCATCAGGCACCAGGATTCCAATTGCCCACTCCACCTACTCTTGAAAATAACTGCAAACTCTGGCCATTCTTCAATCAGACCTTAGGCAGAGAACAAAAAACATCTAAATGCTGCACATACCCACACCCTCCATCCATCCACTGGTCACTCAGGATACCCAGCATCCCTGATTGGAATCCATTCCCACTCTGCTCCCCCAAACTTCATGACTTTGGGCTGCCAGTTGCCTCCCATGGCTCTGAAAAGATATACTGCAAGCAGAGGCACAGATTCACATGAGTAGTTTGCAAATCTGCACATTAGTTCGTTCCAAAATATTTGTGAGACATCACATGGGGAGCTGTGAAGGATTTAGCAGCAAGATACACAATGAGAGCCTGCCTCTGCTGACAGCTGGAGCAACAGGACCAAGGGAACAGCTTTGGCCATCTTCACTCTGAACCTGATGCCTCCTCAGGTGTGGACAAAGCTTTTGGGTGGGAGTGAAGGCCAGCATAGGCAAAGGGCAAGTAGGATACACCAAAGTCCAAAGTAGGGCATGCACTGGCCTTTGTTTTGCTTTAATTCAGGCATGCTGAACCTGGTTTTCCATGGTCATGGTCCTTCAAAGCTTCCTATGCTCCACCTGGTTCTGTGTATGGAAAAGAGACCCAAAGGACAAGCTTTTCAATGTGTATCCCAGAACAAGGATTTCTGTATGAAAATTATGGAGTTTGGAAGTACATCAACATGGAAACTAAGACCTTTTACCTTCTAGCAAGAAAAAAAAAAACAACTTCCAGGGGAATATTTAACTGCCTTTGCCTTCAGACAGCCATTCCAAAGCGAATGAGGATGTGCTTATTTTGGCAAGACTCTCCTGAACTGAGCTGTTTTGTGTGTGGTTAGAAGAGTTGGATGCAGGCTCAGTAATTTGCTAGTGGCTGCTTGAGGTAGGTAGTTCTTGGGAAAAGGCTGACTAGACAGCCAAAATGTAGGTCACCAGTGGGTGGAGTTCACAACCTCTCAGCTCTGCTCCCGTCAGTG
The DNA here is from genome assembly GCA_013401135.1 of Cettia cetti. Classification (NCBI taxonomy): domain Eukaryota; kingdom Metazoa; phylum Chordata; class Aves; order Passeriformes; family Sylviidae; genus Cettia; species Cettia cetti. The sequence continues at coordinate 13,366 of VZUI01043578.1, read as the reverse complement.
TGCAGAAGTTACATCTCCCACAGGATTTGAAATTGTTGACGAAGCCTGAAAGCTGGGCCACTAACTGTAAGTCCTTAGGATGATAATTCAATTGGTCACTCATTTATGTATGATGCTGTTCAATATCCAGTCTGTTCCTGGATTATCTGCTAGCTGGGAGAACTTCCATGTGCAAGGACATAGGTAGCACTCTACGGTGTCTAAATGTGCATGAGCATTTGTAGTTAATAAACAAAGTAAATATTGATAACACACTTGAATACCATTAGTCACATTTGCAAAGTGTCTCCTTCCTATCATGCTCATGGCAGTTCAGAGCAATTTTTTGGCTCCTCAGCTCCAATGGCCATTCAACTGGCAAGGATTTGCAGCAATGATGGGTGAGAGCCATGGGGTCTCAGTTGTCTGGCCAAGCATTCAGCAAGAGCAGTCAGGGAGAGCACAAGTTTCTCAAATGACCCTTTAAAATCAGCTCTATATAGCATTGTGCCAGGTTTTTTTGTTCTTGCTGCATGTATTTCAGAAAAGAAACCAACCCTCAACCCTTAATAACTTCTAAACAAGAAGCCAGAACAACACACCCTTTTATGTTTGCACACACTCCATAGCTGCCTTAACTCCAGGCAAAACCACTGCTGTATATCTGCATAATCTTAAACCTTAGCAAATTAGAAAATAAATATATGTGCATGCATTTGAAATAGCACATTCTCCTCCAGACTTTATCTCTCTGTATCTGCTGAATTGTCTGACAGGGATATTGCTTGCAGTCTTATCACTCGGATCTGTGGGAAAAAGGTTTCAGCAGTGTGCAGTGCAGATGTTCCATCAGGACTGTCACCAGGATACTTTGGAGGGATTTGTAAAAACCAGCTGTCCCTGGAGGAGATTGCTGCAGGAGCAGAAGCCTCCTCTGCATGTACTATCTGCACAGACATGGGGTTACTGCATATGGAGCTCAGATACATCAAAAATCAGAACTACTGCCTAATATCCAGCAGCTTCAGTCATCTCTGCCAACAGGAAAACTGACCAAGCTAGTTGAAAAGTGGTCTGAGTGATGTCTCTGGGAGGTGTAATGGTAGGACTCATGAAACAAAGTTGGTGAGGATACCTGGTGCTGGAATTTTAAACAAGCAAGGCTTTAAATCTGACCAATTCATGTAAAAAAAGCTTTTGCCATATTGCTTCATGTTTGTAGTCCTCTGCCCTGTGGGAAAAGGGTTAATGGCTGTAGAAGAAGATATTTCATATAAAGAAAGTACTAGTTACACCACTAGCGGCCCTACACCAGGATACCTTGAGATGTGTATGCCTGTCCTTGCTGCTGACTGTGAATGGTCTCAGCTAGGCACAATCATCTATCAGAACTGTCCCTTTGGGGGGCAGGGACGTGCAGTTCATGAGACCAAAGACAGAAATAAAATAGCAACAACATGCCCAGCATAGGCTAGGCAAAGAGGGCACCTAAGAAATTTTACAGGTAGAAGCACAGGTGTCCCAGAAGAGTAGAAAGTGTGGGACCAAGAAGGTTTGCTGCCACTTGCATCCAGGTGGCCAAATTCCACCTGAGTTGCACATTAGGCATCTGATTGCTTTTCTGGACCTGGCTGCATACAGAATTTACATAGGAAATCTGAAATAAAGCTGGAGATTTGTCTCTGATTTTCCAACTCCCAGTTCAGTGCCTTGCCCACAGGTGCCACATCCTGCAGCGGCTCTCAGCTCATATGGATGCTGGAGTTCCTCCAAATTAGCAGCGATACCAGAACGGAAATAGGCCCTTTCAGCACAAAACAAACACCAATAGTCCATAAATGCTAATGATACCATTGAAGTGTCACTGTGCTCAGTGAATTCAGCCTCTCACCTCCAAATGCTGGCAGCTGAAGTTTCTTTTGTCTAAGATCAAACACTGATTACTTTAATGGACTTTGTAATCCCCAGTAATCTATTTTAACACTACGGTTAATATCTGACAATTATGCTAGATTAGCATCAAAGACTAATGGAAAGACTGGGGTAAATGTATTCACAACAGTCACCATGTGGTTCAACATGAAGATGTTTGCTGTCAAAGAAGGGTTTTCTATTATAAACAAATATGTTACTATTAACACTTCTGTATAACATGTCAGAGTAGGAGGGAGGCCTTTTGCTACTTCCAATGTCAAGTAACTAAACCACACACAAAAAATAAGGTTTTAAATGTAAAAAGTCTTTAAAAAGTATTTAAAAAGAGGAAAAATCTGCAAAGTTCTGCCTCTTCTTGCCTCCCCATCATGATTCCAGCTTTTGTTTGTAGTTGCCCTGACTGTCCATTCAGTACATAAATGGCCAGCCAAAGATTAAAGCCAACATGATCAGATTTCATAGGATGCTCTGGTACCTAAGGAATGATGGAAGTGTGAGACAAGATACAGGAAGGAATTTCAACCTCAATGAAAAATTACAACAAAGAAGATCTTCAGCCTGAAAACACAGCATGAATAAAAAAGATACACAGATTTTATTAATATATACCTGCTCCATTAAAATGACACTCAATGAAATACATCATTAAAAATGACCCCAGAAGTTCAAGGTTCCTTAAGTAATGATGATTCTGTCTCACAAACTGCAAGCACTGAAACACTGCACAAATTCCATTGAGCTGTGTCCAAGAAGTCACTGCGACACTACACATCTAATATTTTAAGCACAATATTCCATAGCAGCATTTTCAAAAAACCAGCATTTTCTCCTGTTTCCACTGCTTGTATTTCATGAAAGGCTAAGCAGGAATCATAGCTGTGTGTACAGATACTGAAGCCCAGGACCATGGCCAAAACATGAATTTCCACTTCTGTCTTATGATACTTTGATCAGTACACAGACCTATTATTTTTCTGTGTTACTTACTAATGATCAAATCCTGCAACACAGGGACAGAAGAGATCTTTGACCTGTTGCTTATCACAATTCTTCATAAGCTATTTAATGAAAGCATTGTATCACATCACTGATGCAGGATTTCCAGTGTGCACTGATGCCTTTCAGCATTCAACCTGTGGTTTCTAGACCCACAGCATGATGATTTTGCTGTCACTGGGGACAGTGCTGCTAAGGCTGCCACATTTCACCTCCTTTGTAAGTGGATTTCATAGAGACACAGATTCACAGAGGCTTTCCCTTCCAAACCCCTGCTCAAAGCAGTCACCTAGAACTGGTTTCCTAGGGCAATGTCTCTTTGGGGTTTGAATAACTCCAAGGAAAGCTCCACAATGCCTCTGAGCAGCCTGTGCCAGAATTTCATCTTCCACAGAGTAAAGAAAGTCCTTTCTTATATTTAAACAGAGTTTTTTTGTATTTTAATTTGTGTCTATTTCCTCTTGTCCTTTCACTGGATACTACTCATGAGAGTCTGACTCTGTTATTTGTTCTTACATCTTTTTATTATGTCATAATACAACATGTCATAATGTTATGTTGTGAATATTATACATATTAGTATCTTTTATGTCGTATTATTATGTCTGTGTTCTGTTTCCCCCTCAGGTATTTCTCTGCATTGATAAGCCTCACCCATTTATTTACACAATTTGTTTGCTTTCTCTCTGTGGCCTTGGTGGTTCCCTCAACGCTGGCCCTAACTCCAGCAAGCATTTCTCCTTTTGGCTCACCTTTCTCCTTGAAGTTACTTGAATCTATTAATGCTTTGTGGAACTGCAGTACTGTCCTTACAAACATGTTGCAAGACAAAATTTCAGGAATGACATAGAGAACAAGAAAACACAGTTTTAGCTAAGTTTCTTCTCCTGCTCACACTGAAGCCCATATGCCTTTTAAGAGCAGAAAAGGAAATGGTCTTCTCCTTTTGGCAAGTCCTGTAAGAGAGGTTCTGTGGGAAGGAAAAAAACAAGAGGTGGAATATAGATGCCACTTCATCATAATTTCAAGCACTTGGCCCTGGGAAGCAGTCCAATCCATGTGACATATTGCTCAGATGCTCTGTACAATCACTGCAGAGTAATCAAGTTGAGACACCTCCCCCTCTCCTCTGACAACATAACACAGGGACTGTGTGCACCCCCCCAGCAGCTCAGTCTGCTTGGGTGTGTTGCTTACTTCCTTCACTGACAACTTAAAGAACTTGGGAGAAAGTTATGCCCCTTCATCCATTTGGAATCATGTCCACAGAGCCTCCTTCAAGGACAGGTGCCAGGAAGAGCACAGCTGACACTTACACTGTTACTGTCCTTGAAAGTATAGGAGGCAGAGGCCACGTTTTGAAGAATCAGTGTAGTTCACAGTCTGAACCTCGTGTCAGAAAGGAGCTTTAACCAGCTGGGCAGGACCCTGTGGGGAACATGCTCATGGCTGATCTTTGGAAGCCAGAGAGCAATTGAAATCTGTGGGACCAGTAAAAGCTGGTCAGAGGGATACTGGTGATAGTCTGGGAGCTGGCTTGCTTTGCTTGTGGAAAAGCAGAACTGATGTTTAGGTGCTGCTGTATGCACCAGACTCCTTACCATGGGATAAAAGATTGCTTCTTTTCTGCCATCGACATGATGTCCTGTTCTGCAAACACATCAATCTTTTAAAAACTGACAGCAGCCTCCAATTCCCACCTCCAGCTGTCACTGCTTTGGCTGTGAAGCTTCCTGGCACTGTACTTGAGAGTCTTCTCTGCCTTCCTCTGATCCCAAGAGCTTTATAAGCTGCATTGACTCAGTAAACTCAAGCTATTTAAAACTACTGATGCTTGGATGGTAAATTCAGGCACTCTAAAGTTAGGAAATAATGGATGTGTGCAATTGTAGTTTTGTTCTCTTCAAATTCATTTTGTGCTCTCCTGTCAGTGAGAACATGAGTTGTTTGCTTTAATTGCGGTTCTGACATTAAAATCAGAGCCATCCTAAGCATGCACATAGGAGAAATAATTGCAATGGCACAAACAGAAAAACGATTCCCTTGTCTAAGCACTTGTCTTTGTAATCTAATAACAGTGAACCAGTTATTATCCTCCTACCCTTCCTCTGTCATTCCTCTAATTTCTTTCTTCCTTCCTTTCTTCCTCTGTTGTTTTCCATCCATAGTACCTCTCCCCACTAAAATATCAGCAGCATTTGCAGGTCTGAACCTTGTATATTGTATACTGAACTGAGCATTAAAGACTGACAGTAACTACCAAGAAGGGAGGCTGCACCCTTAAAGCTGTGGAGAGTTTGCAGACCTCTGGATCAAGACCAAAGCAGTGTCATTGTAAAGTCTGATCTGTCCTTCTGCCATGTGCAAACATCAGAAAACTTCTGCTGTATGTGTTGCTGCTGACACACTGTAATTATCTAGTAGGGCCACAGACTGTATCCATGGTTAGTCTGTCCACTTCATCCTGCTTAGGAATTGAAGAATGAAAGAAGGATTGATGTCTCCAGTAGCATTTTATTCCTGGATAAACTAAAATAGGAGCGTGTGTGCTGAGTGAAGGAGGTAACCTAAAATATCTTGCTCAAACTTCAGGTTTTTTCTCCTCAAAATACACTCTGAGTGCCTTTGTTCTACATTAAAAAATTTCAATACTTTATACTTGGAGAAGGAACATATATTCAGTTGACAATATGCATTTTTTTATCAGCAAAGACGTTCCTTAACACTTTTTTTTTCTGAGTAAATAGGTTAGCTAGTTTGGCATACAAGTAAGTATGTAAATTGGACTCTTCCTATCTCAAAGTCTGTGGGGATACTACAGGCTAAAAACCTAATATCTGGGGAGCAGCTTGGAAAAAAAAATTTGTAACATTATAAAAACCAATACTGATAAAAAACCAAACATGGGCCTTAAATCCACTCTTCATTACATTAATTATCTCATTTCTTTTCCAACAGGTACTGTTTGTAGTGTACTAATGAGTCCTTTGTCTTGAGGATTTTTGTTTCTTGTTTGTCTGTCTTTTATAGATAAAATCTTAACTCAGTTCATGGTACATGTGGTTGTCAGCTTTTTGCTCTCCACCAAGCTCACATGTTTGATTCAACCATCAGAAGTCATCAGGGAGGATCTCATGCCCACTCAAATTCAGTTCTCTCCTCTCCCCAGTTAACTTATTTATACTGGGTTATGCAGGAAAACAGGCTTTTATTGAGACATATATCCTTGTGTTAATTGTGGTCAAAGCAGGCAGTAAGCTGAAAGAAGGTGATGGCAGGGACATGCAGACATTGAGGGGATCACACAAATTCGCTTCCCTTGAAATGGCGGTAAGTTTCCTCTTGCATACTGGTAGAGAAACAGATGGAAAAAAACAATCAGATAGGCTTGGCATTTGATTGCTCCTTAGCTTCCAGGGCTGTCACACCCAGCAGTGACTCCATGGGGTGCTATTTCCTCTGGGAGGGCTCCTGATGCCAGCTGAAATGCCTCACAGCTATCTGACAAAAGGTGTTGAAGTGGTGCAAAATCCTTCTGCCAGTTCAAGTATGTTCAAAAGACATTTGAAGGAGCGGTTTTGTCCCTAAAGGCTTTATTTTCTTCCTTTCTTTTTTCTTTTTTTTTCCTTATCAGGTGTTATCTGTCCGTGTCCAGATGGTATTAACATTACTGTCCTGGGTAATTCAACAGAAAAATAATCATGAGTTCACAGCAGACCTTCTTTAGGGTAGTTAGTGGGTGGTTATCCATTGTCTTAACCAGAGCAGATCCCTGTCCTGACATACTCTATGATGTCTCTATGGGCAGAGAACTCAGAAGTCACAAGAAATCAAATCTTATCTCAAGTTCTTCCAATAATTGCCACCTTCACCTTCGGCAGTTTGCTGAATCTCTATGTCCCTCGTCTAACTGGAAAAATGGGAATAATATTTACTTTTCCATGTAATGAGGTAGGAAGCATTTCTACATGTACACATACAAAAAACTATTAGCTCCTCCGTATTAATTCACATCTATTAATCTGTTCAGGAGCATTTTGTTAGTCTCAAGAGTAGCAAAAATGTTTGCTTTTGCTGTTACCTGTGTGGGAGTAGATTAGGATTAACGCTCCTGAAGTTAATAATAAAACCAGGCTGAGTAAATGAAGAATCAAACACCCCAAACTCACTCTCACAGAAGCTGAACTTTCTTGAGCCATTTTCATAATATTGAGTAACTCTCATGACAAAAGATAAGTTTTCACTTCTTTGGGAACATGTACAGATCTAACATTTCTGAATCTGACCTGTTTCTCAGGGTGGGAGTTTAATTTTCTAACCTGGAGAGCTGTTGGGTTTCCAATCTGAGTGCTTTACCCCCATGCACAGACACTTGAATCGCATTAAAGAGCACATAATCTACAGTAAGAAATGTGAATGATAGAAGTTACACAGATTAGACTAGGGCAGAAAATTGCAGTGAAAGTAGTATTAATGGGCTTTTGTATTTTCCCCAATGAGTTCTGGAACCTGTGTCCTGGGGTGCATCTGGCCCAGCATCACCAGCTGGGCAGCAGAGGGGATTGTCCTGCTCTGCTCTGCTCTGCACTGGGGTGGCCTCACCTTGAATATTGTGTGCAGTTTTGGGCACCACAACATAACAGTATAAGGCTATTGGAGAGTGTCCAAAGGAGGGCCATGAAGATGGTGAAGCACCTTGAGGGGAAGCTGAATGAGGAGGGCCTGAGGACACTAGGGCTGCTCAACCTGGAGGAGACTGAGGGGAGACCTCATTGCAGTCTGCAACTTCCTTGTGAGGGCAAAATGAGGGGCAGGCACTGATCTCTTCTCTTTGGTGCCCAGTGACAGGACCCAAGGGAATGGCCTGAAGTTGTGTCAGGGGAGGTTTAGGCTGAGTATTAGAAAAACGTTCTTCACCCGGAACATGGTTGGGCCCTGGAACAGGCCCCCCAGAGAATTGGTCACAGCACCAGCCTGACAGAGTTCAAGAAGTGTTTGGACAACGCTGTCAGGCACATGTTGTAACGTGCAGGGGACAGTGCTGTGCAAGACCAGGAGCTGGGTGTGGTAATCCTTGTGGGTCCCTTCCAACTCAGTTTATTCTGTGATTCTATGAAGAATCTTTCACACCATTTACCACTCACGAAGACCACACACTGAATGCATCCAGCCACTTCATCTCTACCATGTCTATTTGACCCAGCTATTGCTGAGTGCCAGGGATGGTTTCAAACATAGATTCCTTCCTTGGCTGTACAAAGCACCAGCTCTAACATCTTCTTTGTCCATGTAACCATGCTGTCTGAGGTCAAGCAGTCCTGTGGCACTTCCCAGGTTTCATATGCTGCTTTTATCATCCAAAACATGCTTGGCAGGATAGCATTATGATGCATTCAGTCTCTTTACATGAGGAAGATATAAAACATAGATTTAGCTGCAGATATATTACATTGCCTCAGAGAGCTGAAACACAATACGTAAATCTCGTATACATGGTTCCCACTGCTTACAGATCTTGAATACTTTGTTGGGTTTTGTTTCACTTAAATGTGCACTAAATCTTCTCTGTAGTAGAATTCTGTCCTTTGTAGACTTCCAGGACAGCCTGAAGTTCAGTAAAAAATGTCTCTCTTCTGGTGTAAGGTAGATTTCTTTTCAAAGCATGCATTATCTTCTGGGTGAAAAAAAAACCAGAAAACCAACAAAAAAAAAAAAAAAAAACCACCAAAAAACCAGGTTGTCTGCAGCTCTGGACTCTGTACATCAGAAAGAAGTCCTCAGAACATAAGAGAGGAGGGAGGCAGCTCCGGAGCATGGATGCATCCAGAGCAAACATGGCCACACAAAAAGGACAGCAAACATTGAGTGTGACTGATACCAAAAAGCTTTAAGAAAAGAGTGTAGCCTCTGGTTACCGTGAAACTGGTCAGGGACAAGTGGTTCCAGTGGTTCCCTATACTGTCCCTCTGTAAAAGTGGCCACAGCTCAGGCTAAGGGCAGAAGACAGCAAGCCAGTCATGTAGGAAGAATTTAGCTCCAAATGCAGTGGGGATCTGAGCTTCTACACAGCTCAGAGACCACCACCGTAGCAACACCGATAGCATTTAATTCAGCTTCTGCTCTGCCAAGAATTTAGGTTGCAATCTACTTTTCTCTCACCGTCCCTCAGCTACAATCCAGTCTTGGCTCCTTCTGCACAGTGGCTGCCAGGGCGCTGATCTGCAGGGCCCTGAGCTGCCCCTCCACTTGAACACCCCCACCTTGCTCCAGTGGCTGTGCACAGTCTCCCACTGCAGCCACCACACCCAGCCCCCTTTTACCCCGGGGACATGAGTGCGGGCAGCGCCAGGTGCCTGCAGGCGGCCGCGGCTGCGCTGTGGCAGAGCACGGATCATCCCCTCCACGGATCATCCCCTCGGTGCTGCCACGGACGGCCCAGAATCGTTGCCTTATAAAGACCATTTTGTCTGTGGCTCATGCTCATGCCCTGTATACATAAAGAGAAATTGAAATGTTCCAGGCTCCGCTGTCAGCTCCTGAGCAAAGCAGTAATATATGGCCTTGCGGCTCCTTCTCACCAAATCCGCTGCAGAGGTTGAGTTCCTCTCTTCAGCTGCCACGCTGGCCAGGGTGGCACCAGCCTGGTGAGCCTGCTGCCATGAGGGACCCCCTGGGATGGCTTTGCTCAGTCTTGATCGCTGCCATTGATATTTTTCCCTAGGATGATGGTTCGCTGAGGGTCTTCATATGAAAAAGTCTCAAATTCCTGGTACCATATTGCCTTTACAACACATAGACCATTTTTACAGCCCTGTTAACAAGCACTTTGTCAGCTACTTGGTATTAAAACTGTACAGTTTGCTGAAGGGAACTATAGTGGAAGATTACCTCAAAATCTCAGCCAGGACACTTCACATCTTTCCACTTTAAAACTGCAAGAATGCAGAGGACCAGAGTTTTACCCTCAGCATCTCTGCATGTATTTCATGGCAAGTGAAGGACAGCACAGCAGGAGGTTGGATATGCTGGACCTCAAATTGTAACTCACTAAAACAGCTCAGAGCAGCAAAATGGCTGCTGCTATGGAGAGAAATGAATTGGGCATAATTTCTCTTCAAAATAGCTTCACAGCTGAGGCTGTGGCACAGAGCAGCTGGATTGGATAACTCCCATCTCCTGTCATAACAGGGAAAAATAAGGCTCAAGGGCCTTATGTTTTTCCAGTGAGAAATATCATGAAACTCTCACTTTATTTACAGGAACTCTGGGCAGCACCTGTTTTGTACACAAGAATGTGTGTCTTCTGGTGGTAAAGAAATTCCTCTGTCCTATCAATCTGTTGCCATTCACTCCAGATAAGAAAACCTTGCGAAGTGTGGGACTTAAACCTCTCTCTAAGCAGACATTTAGACTAAATATGCATTATTCCTTTAGACTTATTATTATATACATCTTGCATTCAGTTCTAATTATACAAGTAGTGATCTCTTCTATTTACAGAAGGGGAAGCTGATCACAGTTCTTTTGTTTTCCTTTTTGGCTACAGGAGCCCTTCTGACACAAATATGCTAAAAGCTTTTAGATCAGCTTATTAATGTTGAAAGCCCAGCTTTAGCTTCAGGCTTCTGTTAACAGATTCCTATTGAAGTCATTCTTGTTAGCCCATCAACACTCTATTTCCTCAGCAAAGATGCTTGACAGCATACACTACTGTAACTTCCCATATGATCTCTTCTCTCATTCCCATGCAAGACTGGGACAGATACCTGCCATACAGAGAGATGAGGAACCAAAGGCCATCACAGCTCACCACACTTCCCTGTTTTGCTTTTGTTTTATCAGACTAGAGGAGGCTTTTTGTGCCTGCCCTAAGTCAGGCTGAGATTTGGCTATCAACAATTTACAAGTAAGCAGTGACAAGATGGGGGAATGGATTCAAACTGAAAGGCAGTAGGTTTAAATTAGAGGTTAGGAAGAAATTCTATACTGTGAGGGCGGTGAGGCACTGGAACAGGTTTCCCAGAGAAGTTGTGGATGCTCCATCCCTGGAAGTGTTCAAGGGCAGGTTGGACTGGGCTCTCATCTACCTGGTCTAGTGGAAGGTGTCCCTGCACATGGCAGGGGCTTGGAACCAGGCACTCCCTAGGGTGCCTTTCAACACAAGTGATTCTATGACTCTGTGACCTCCCACCCAAGCCCTGGTGTGTGAGAGAGGTGAGCAGCACAGCCCATCAGGGCCCACCTCCTCTCAGGTGGCAGACAGACAGCGGAGAGAATAGACCTGCAATGCAGATGTAGGTAGAGAAGATCTTGACATGACATACCCTCAAATATACTGCAGGCCTACAAATACTGAATTTGGAGTAAAAACGTATAAATTATATATATTATATTTCTTTAAGACATTTATATACACACACATAAACATAGAAGAGGCTAACATTTTAAGGCCATTTACAACTAATTAGCTACTTCTTGGTTCAGCGCCTTCAGAAGACCCATGTCATCTGTAGCAATATGAAAGAGAGAATCAAGACAAAAATAAGCTCTTGACTTAAACCTGGATTTAATTTTTTTTTCTCTGCAAAGCAGGCATGTGTGCTCTGCTGCCTGGCAAAAGACCCAAAGCAAATTCTGAAGGACAAAGGAGATAAAAAAATGGCAGTTTAAATTAGCAAACCACAGATTGATACACAGCATATGCAGCTAGAGCAAAAGTGGGAGCTTAGGGAGAGGCTTCACAAGGGAAGAAGATGGTTTTGCCAGAAGCAGGATAAAGACTTTCCTCCATCCCAGAAACAGGTTCAAGTCAGCAGTACCAGTTCTCCAGAGCTGCTACATAGAAGACTAAAAACTATTTCTTCCAAAACTTCAGGCAGGTTGTTCTGGTATCTGCAGTGACCCCCCCAGACTTTGCGAAGAAAATCCAGATGTGCTGCTATAGACTACCAATATAATATAGAGTGTGGGGAAACAGTTATTTTGGGAAATAAATGCTTGTAGTCATTTCAGCAAGTGGAAGGGTTGAATAACATGGGTTTAGTAATAGGGACTTAATTCAGTTGCATAAATAAGTAATTTATTTCCCTCAGAGTGTCCTACAGAGTCCTGTCCGACCCCATCTACTCCTCCAGTAGGGTATGGCTGTCCTGTTGACCCTGTGCTTTATCCATCAGTGCATGTGGATGTCTCACATGCCAGTTAGGACACCCTGGGTACCAGCAAAATAACCCTGATCCCTTGGTGTCAGGAGCAGAGCACTCACCACAGCCAGACAGGACCAAGGGGACAAGAAAAAAACACCACAAATTTACAAGAAAGAGATGAATAGGAAATGGATAAAATTTTGCTGCTACTAAGTGTGACTTGAAAAATGTTAGAACAGAGACCAGAATCCAATGTTGTGTACACTAATGTTCTAGAAAAAGTATTTGTACTGGTGTGTGCAGATTTGTCCCTTGGCCATGACCTGGGCTCAGGAGCTGTGATGGGAGGCACAAGACCCAGCTGGGTGCCAGTCACTGGGGGTACCCCAGGGGTGCTGGGGTGCCTCTCTAGCTGACCCTGCTTTGACCACACAGTTTGCAGCAAGGCTGTCTGCTCTGTGATTGCATGTGGAAAAAATTTACTCGCTGTCTCTAAGTTATGATTTCTTCTATCCAGAAACATGACACAGCTGATGAGCATACAACCAACGTCATAGTCAAGATATTTGCCAGAAATAGCACACTGATAATGGCAGTGGTAGACAATGGACTACAGCTTACAAGTTTAAAAGTCAAAGCCTTCAAATGTAGGATATTCACTGTGCAAATTTACTGTGAATAGTAGTGCTACAACAGCTAACTATTTAAACAGGTTATAGCATGCAGGTTTTAGGAAGCCAGACATTTTGTGAAAAATAACTAAAAATATGTAGAATAGCTCATGTGAATGATAGAAAATAAAAGAAGACTCAAGTGCCAACAGCCTATAAAATAACCTTAAGAAAATCTGGAGTGAGTTATATCAGAGGAATGTCTGTGAAGAGAGGAAAAGAGAGGGAACACAACCACACAGGGAAAGATTCATCAGTGCATGTCACGGAGATGGATTAGTTAGAAATGTAAGATGGGGTATATGAATAAAAGATTATCTAGCCAAGGGAAAGGTGGACATAAGCAACCCATGACAGATGGAAACAGATGAAAGATTGAGAAGGATATGAATAAATGAGAAATTTTTTCAAGGAAGTACTCTAAAGAAAATGCAATCATATCTATATCTTCAGCAAAATATTTTGAAAGAAAGTCCAGCTCAGGGGGATTTCTGAGAGGAAACGGCATGGAAGAAAGACTGAAAACTGTGAAGCCTCTAAAGAGGAGGGAGGGAGGGAGGGAAGGAAGGCAGGAAGGCAGGCAGGAAGGCAGGCAGGAAGGCAGGAAGGCAGGAAGGCAGGAAGGCAGGAAGGCAGGAA
>VZUI01043577.1:0-15836 GCA_013401135.1 Cettia cetti | reverse complement strand
AAAAAAAAAAAAAAAAAAAAAAAAAAAAAAAAAAAAAAAAAAAAAAAAAAAAAAAAAAAAAAAAAAATCTGGCAATGTTTCCCCCAGTATTTTCTGAGGAACATGTGAATACTTCAGTGCTGTAAAGGGGAAAATTCCTTCCTCCTCTGACATTCATCCATGGCAGTTACTGCAGAAGATAAGCTAATGACCCGAGATTTGCAAGGGGACTGCCCCATGCTGTGACTTTCAGCTTTGCAAAGGCCACACGGAAGGTTTCATTTGTCTTATTAACTTTCCCACTGTACCAATCAGAAGTTTATTATAGAGTATTTTTCTCTTTTAACTTTTACAGTCCATATACCTCGGCAGGAGCCTAGACACATTGACCCAGGACGCCCCTTCCAGTCCTGGCTTCCTATGAGATGCAGGAAAACAAATCACAAAGGTCCAAAGCAGCACTTTTACAAACTCTAGATTAGATGAAGCACAACAATGGAGCATATGATTACAACAACAACCTTCAAGGTAATATGACAGACACAAACCATATTGTGCTGTATATAAACTATACAAACATTTCCACTTGAATTCCTAAGGAAATGAGGCTTATGCAGTCATGCCTTCTGTCTGTTCATGTCTGCCCCTAATAACATTCAAACCCACTGCCACATTTCAATGCAAGTCGTCAAGGGAGAAGCAAAAGATTTGGAGATAATTATGTTCCTACAGCTCTTGTCATTGCACAGAGGAAAGAGACCTAAATTAGGGCCCCCAGCTGAGGAAAATCTCCTTGAAGGACTGGGATCAATGGTTCCTTGTCCAGTCAGTACAAACAGCTTATTTCCAGCCTTCCAGTCAGCCCATGCAGGGCTCCACAGCAGATGCAGCGGGAACTGCCTTTTGCCCTTCTGCTCACGAGTGGTCCTGGGATCTGGGGATCTCAGGAAGGTCCCTACAAGGTGCATGAGAGACCCAGGGTATTGTTCCATAGAAAACTGAGTTTTGCTTGCTCCTGGAACAGGCCCTTGTAATTTTCCCAAAAAACGAACATGATGGTTTTGGATTTTAATTCCTCAGCTGGACAAGTTCTGCTCTGCCCTTCCAGTGGCCTCAAAGGGCCAGGAATCCAGCACACAGACATTCAAGAATGCTTGGTCATACATACTTCATCTGAGATCGAGAAATGTTTTACTGGGCTCAGGATTCCCTCAGACCTGCCAGAGACTCTTCTAGAAAGGCCATGTCTCACTGTCCTAACCTTTCAGTAATTTATTAAACCATAGGATCCCTGCTGACATGCAAGGTTTGCTCTTTCTCACACTAAAGTTGAATCTACCTAATGTGATTCTTTGCTTGAGGGTGTCCTTTGGAACCAGTTCATCTTCCACAGTTCCCTTCCTTGCCCCCACACCCCACCACCTTTTCTTTTTATTCCCAGATCACAGGCACTAATCCTGCCCTGCTCAGAGGCATTCTGAGACACCTGTTAAAGTCATGCTAAGTGGAAAGCAAAATGAGAAGACACTCCTTGAAGCTGTGCTGCTGACATGCTTCATATGGAAAAGCTTTGTAAAAGCGGCTGACTTCAGCATCCTGTGGAGCATTCTAAATCCTGTCACTGTACGTTGGGAAAAAAAAAAAAAAAAAAAAAAAAAAAAAAAAAAAACAAACCCTAAATATTTTAAATTAATACATCTGGGTGCAAGAAAAATCACCCTGAAAAAAAAAATTACTAACTCTCTGAAAAACATTTGACATGGTTTCCAAGCCACTGAGAATGGCAAGTAGAGCAGGTAATGCAGCAATCTAAGATGTGAGCTGAAGAGAAGGAAAACTCCGATCCAAATGTACCTTGAAGTACAATACTTATGGATCCAGCAAGGTCTGACCTTTTAAGTTAACAGCTATTAAGTATTTACACACAGGGAGGAAGGGGAGATTCATTGCTTGTGAGATAAACAGAATGCTGATGCCAAGTCAGGGAGTCTTTTAAAAGTCAGATCAATTCAGTCAATAAATTAATGACTGCAATGGTTTACACACTTGGGATGGAAAGCTTCCTCCCCTGCCAAGTTATCTGACACTTTCTTGAGGAATTATTATGTGCATAAAGCATTTCTAGAGACTCTGATTTTGAAAAAGATTTACACTTTTATTCTTCGCTGAAAGAGAGATACTTCCTGGGGATGTAGTCCTATTTTTGAAGGATTCACCAGCAGACCTTTATTTTTAGCAACTAGTTAACCATTCTGCCAACAGAGCATTATTCTTAAGAATTAATGAATGAACACTGTTGTTAAAATATTTTTTTTCAAGAAGGATCCAGCAAAAACGAAACTGCAGTCAGGGCAACTGAACAAACAACACATCCTCCAAACCCACTATTCTAACTCAGCTGGGCGCTGCTGCTGAAGTCAGCCTGTTTATTTGCATGGTTATGAATCATGAGAATTGAGCTTTTTTCTTTTTAATGAGTTATTGATTTTAGAAAATCACTCAAGGCAGAAAATCCATACATTAACAGGCTGGCTTCACTTGCCAAGACGTGTTATTTTATAGCACCTCTGAGAAAATTCAATGCATAAAGTCCTCTCAGCCACTGCAGACAAGACAGATCGATGTAGCTCCGAGACACAGATCAACTCTTTACTGATCCATACGGAAATACCTGCGAGACTCCTCCCTCAGAGGGATTAAGTCATTCTTCAAGATGACAAAGAGCTGAGATCCAGAACTTGAGGGTGAAGTAGTTCTCCAATTTATTGTACACAGAGTTTTTATGGATTTCCAGCAGATTTTCTTGAGTTCCAGGTCTCATAAACTGAGAGTCTGTGAGACTGTAAAGGAATATACTTTTAAACTCAACAGAAGTGTTTTTGAAGAGAAAACAGGAGAAAACAAACAAGATGCCAGAAAATAGATCCCTTAAAACAACTGAAGCACACAAGCTGTATTTCCAGTTCAGGACAGCATCCCTAAACAGAACAGGGATTTATGCACACAGTTACATGTTGTCCATAAAAAGGATGGATTTCAATATGTGTTCAAATGTGGTCAAAGTCTAGATATGTCAGCCACAAAATAAATGTGTCCAAGTACATTTAAAGAATACTCCTGAATTTAGGAAATCCAATGGTGACAAAGCTCAAAAGAAAGATTTTTTTTTTTGTCTGTGTCCACTTTTTTAAAATACACTCCCCACTCAAAAAAGAGTATAAATTACGAATAAAATAAATTTCTACTAGGTGCTAGAGGTACTCACTTCCTTGTGACTTGTTAACAGACAAATATTTCCAAGTTAAACATTGATTTTCCTTTGCTTCGGTTCTTTCCTGTCTTAAGCAAGTTCTTGGATTGTGGGATTACAAAAGGAGCACACACACAGAGCTCTCATTCCATGTTTCATGGACTTCAGAACCATTGGGCCTTTCTGGAGCAAAGCTGCAACAGCCCAGTCAGAGAACATCTCGGGAGAGTGCTTTGAGACTGAAGTGGTTAAAGTTAGCAGAGGTGAGATCTGGCCCGCTATCTAGCAGGAAATAGTTTTGCAGAGATAAGTGAGTGGAATTCTATGGCATGAAAAATACATATGGTCATATTAGATAGTCTTAAGTTTCCTTCTCCTCTGAAATCCATTAATTCAGTGAAATTTCCTTGGTAAATGCAGGAGTAACTTTTGACAGGACACAGATCTACTTGCATCTTCACTAAATTTCTGCTGTAACTCTTGAACTCAATATTGTCCCAAATTTAGACTAACTTCACTGTGATTTACTTATTTCCATTTATGAAAGCAATCACAAAAATGAATAAAAGTCCTATGTACTTTTATTATTCGTACTACGTATGAATAAAAGTACTAAAATAAGTACTATGTCTTTTGAAAAACATTTAAAAAGTAAAATGTCAGTGCAGTAGACAAAGCCCAGAACAAAAATCTCCTGAATTTTGGGTCTGCTTTGCTACTTGCTCCCAGAAGCTGAGATACTTCATTTTTCTGTGGTTTTTTCTTAACAGTAGGAAAAAAGCTGTTAGCTTGCTTTTCTCTCAAGTATATTGTAAAAACTTGTTATTTTGTGCTTGTTTTGTTTATTTATTCTACTCAAATTTAATAAGGCACTCAGCCAGCAAAATTCCTAAGCATATATTCCACATATATATATTCCATATATAGTTTTTTCAGCTGTGTCTGGGCACTTCCATTCTTCTCCAACAAACAGAAACACAGCCTTCTGTAAGAACAGAATAACTTGAACCTGACCTTCACAACTATGATTTTTTTGTCTTGCTTTCTGTGCACCCCCTAAGATGTCCCCAGTACTTCTAGGGTTTTTTGGTAAAATGGATTTCCTCTTCTGCACTACAATGAAACCACTGCTAAGAGCAAACCTTCCCTTCATGTTTGGCTTCTCTGGGTAGAGTGAAAACTGCACCAATGAATGCAGGGAGAGAAAAGCTTGTTGGGAGAAATGTGAGGGAGATGAGCAGGGATTTATGGTTCTTCTTCAATGAGAAGAGTAATAGAGTGACACAATCATAGAAGAATTTGGTTAAAGGGGCCTTAAAGATGACCCAGTTTCAACCCCCTTGCCATGGGTAGGGACACCTTTCCATTAGACCAGGTTGCTCAAAGCTCCATCCAACCTGCCCTTGAACACATCCTGGGATGGGGCAGCCACAACTATAACAAAGACAATATTCTGTGTGGAAGAAAGAAGTTAAAAATCCCACCAAAGTCAAAGCCCTTCAGAGAGACAGAGCAGTGATAAGGGAAGCTAAACAGCAACTTTCCTTCCCAGCTAACAGGATCATGTTCTCCTTCCAGGGAATGTCTGGTTCTGAAGCCAAAGATGATTTATATAGTTTGGTTAACCGAGGCAGGGGAGGCAGACTATTAAATGTGAAGGAGTACTTTACTGAACCAGGACAGAGAAAAAAAAGATGGAAGTATTCTGTTATTAACTGATAGCCGAAAACACAAGCTGGTACAAGGGTCAAGTTGATACTGTAGTGTAGGGGTGGAGGAAGAGAGAAAGAAATATTAGAAGATTTAGGAATAACCCAAGTAGGACTTGCCAAGAAAAGGAAGCCACTTTATCCCAAGGGAAGCTTAGAGTGCAGGGACAGTTCTGACAGATATGAGACAACATACTGATAAAGAGAGACCTGCAACAAAAACATCAGCAAAAACAAGACATAGTTTGGGAACAAGAGAAGCCAAGACAACATCTGGTATTTGGGATACCAGAACTGCAATGGCTCACATCATTTTGGCATTTGAAAGCTCTTGAAGGGAGGTACTGGAGAAAGTCCAGTACAAAGTCAGTGGCCACTGCATGACAAGTCTGGAGAGGTCATGGGACATGAGATAATGCTGCAGAGGATCCGCTGGTGGCTGAGAAAATTGATCATTTCATTCAAGTTGGACAGAAACGTGCAACAGAAATGTGCAAGACAGTTCAACACCAGAAAAAGCAGTATTTGTTCTACTAATATTGCTATGCAAAATCAGAAATGTACATAGAGAACAGCTGACAAAAAGTCAAAACTCCCCCTTTTACTAAGGAAATGTAAATTAAGCCTTGAGGTAGACAAAGTACAAAGGTATACTGTATTACCAAGAGAAAATAACTGCTGCAGTGAAAATCATGTCCCCAGTTCTTAGGAGTGCAAATTCACAGCAAGGTTATGGGACAGGAACAAATAAAGACTTGATGTAAACTTTTCAGGACAAGCAACTTCTCTGAGTTCATGAAACTCAGAGAGCCTAAACACATGATATTGTACATTCCCTGGAAGCTACTAGAATATCTGAATATTATTGTTTGAGAATAAGCAGAAGAGTCAAGAGTCAACCATTAGTTCAGATTAAAGGGGAAATAGTTTTTTCAGCTGTGTATGGGCACCTCCGTTCTTTAACAAAAAACCCCCAAAAACCAAATTTTCAAATGTGCTCACTCAAGCAGTGGAGGAGATCAGATCCATTGGGACAGACATGTGTGATGTGAGTATAATGCTCAGTCAAACCATCCAACCCTGATCTCAGAGGACAATGGCAGGGAACAGACACAAGGGCAAAACAACAGTTAAGAAACAGGAGAAACTGAAGGGACAAGTTAGAGGTGCCAGAACCAAGGTGTGACTGCAAACTTAAATCTGATTTCTCTTGGAAATTTCTAAGGTGGGTACCTGCACAGCCTTGACAGCTGGGATGCTGATGTTTCTGGAGACTCACAGAACGCTGTAGGGGCACAGAACATCCTGAACACTGAATGATGAACATTACTGATTAGTTAATAAATTATTTAGACAAACACACACACGCAAAAATTGCTGTGTTAGGTCAATGTTTTGTGATAAGTCAACATGATTTCTTATGAACAAGTTGGAATTTCATGTCACACAGTCCCATATGAAGAAGAGCTGGACCTGTCAAGTTACTGGCTCCAAGCAATTTCTGCATGGCAGAGGACTGGATGCTACTCTTGCTTTTTACATGTTTCTCAGAGATGATAGTCCTCTGCCAAAACTCACAAGGTTGTATCTCTCTCAAGTTCATGGTGGATGAGGTAAGGCCCTGCTCACTCTGATGTAATCTTAAATAAATGGGATGGACAAGGGATCAGATTAAAGAAGTGGGTCAGATCTGCTGCTGGCGCTGCTCCACTGACGTCAATGGAACTAAGCTGATTTACACCAGCTGAGTATCTGTCCTGGAGGTTTCTATGCATTTAGACAAAATAAATAAAAATGCACATTAAAAGCTCCCATTGGTAGATCCCAAGTCCAAACGCCTCATTCCTAAATAGAGTAAATAAATTACAAGAAAGCAGTTACTGTAGACATCACTTGTTACAAGTCAACAATGAGCAGAATAAAGGTCAGGCCACCCTAAATCTTTAATTCTTCCTTGCACCCTTGAGTGAGAGAGAAACTGATAATTCAGCACAAAATCACCTTAACTCTGACCCAAAACAAATATCTTAGCAGTAACTGTTCCTGGAATGAAGAGGTGCTCTCCTTTGCCTTATAAAACATTAACTTCCATCCCCATGAGGCAACTGAGGCTACAAAATGAAGTTTAGCTTCAGTCCAGAAGTGGGTCATTCCTTTATTGCTGAAGAAAATCAGTGTTCATGTTCTACAGACAGGAACACAAACACTTTCTGAAAAACAAATCTAAATGCACAGATAAACTTTCAGGTGTTCCTCAGACTTACATTCACACTCCCACATCCTTATCCTAACTCAAATATAATTTCCTTTGGAAAATGTCTTTATAATTGCTGTTCTTCTAAATAATACTTTGGAAATGTTACAGGCAGACAACATGTGTGCATTGGCAACACTTTGTAACTTTGTCCCTGAGGAGGAAATAATTAGCTGTTGATAGTGTAAAACCACCCTAAGAAATGGAAAATTAACCTTATTTTGATGAAATTATAAATCATACAATTTTTTGCATCCAGGAAAAATAAGCAATATCCTCAGATTGTTGGACATCAGTGTTGTCCTGTAGAAATTACATAGCTTTGCTGTTCACACCAAGTGAATGTTTGCTTTGGTGCATTTATCACACCAAAAAATAAACCATACCTCAGTTATTTAGGGAGAGTGACCTAGACAGGCAGAATTTCAGACAAGTTTAGAAATACTTGTGTTCATGAATGACCCCAAGCTGTGTGTATTCCATACAGAAGCACTCTAATGTGCGCTTCCAGTTTACTTCAGCCTCAGCAATTCCGAGGTTCTTCTGGTAACATTGTGTTGACTCAAAGCACAGATGTTTCTGCTGAGGACTGAAGGAGAATTAAAGAGTTTTATCACATTTTAAAAGTCCATCAGAAATCCTACATTCAAGAAGCAGCCAAATTGTCTTGCTGGACATACAGATTCAGTCTGGCACCTCCCAAGTTTCTATTGCTTGTGCTTCAGACAATAAACTTAACTGTGATTTACATATACAATCTCAAAAAAAAAATATTTGCTAAGTAGATAGATTTAGTTCTTGCTTTTTCTCAAGGTAAAATAACTTTCCTCCACTTCTACTCTCCAGGCTCAGTTTTGAGATCTTCCTGACACTCGAGCTCCAGCTTTCTGCTGTCTTGGGGTTCAATCCATACCTGCTTTGTGCTGCAGAGAGCAGGAGTGAGGATGCAAACCTGGCAAGGCTGACTTGCTGGTCTAATCCTTCCTCCTCTACCTGCAGTTATCAAAGCCTTCTGTGTTTGTGCACTACAAACCCCTCCTCTCCAAACACCCTGGGAAGTTGTATGCAAATAAGCCCTGTACTGAATCCATGCTGCCAACATTCCTAAAATGCTACAGCAAAGCACAGAATTTGACCTATAGCACAGTGGAGGAAAAGTTCAAACAGAAAATGACATATCCCTTCCACAATCTGAATTCCAATAAGTAATTTCCTTTTCCCAGTGCAGCACAGATTCTCAACAGATAGAGAATAGCAGACAAAAATTTTGCCAATTCTTGTCTTATTTTTTTATAACCCACAAAATTTCTTAAAGCAATTGTACAGATTTCAGGCTTCCCTTTGATCACTCTTTGCAACAATGACTCCAGGCCTTTGCCTAGGTATGATTCCTCAATCCCAACACATACAATGGAAGTGCCCTAGCCCACAGAAAGCCTTCTCATTAAAGCTCTAATCTGTTCCACTACATTCTTGCAAGACAGAATTATCCAGCTTTAAAGCATGCCTCAATAGTGAGCCATAATAAGACTGATAGAAACAGCTTAAGTAATTGGATTGCTATATGGTATTGAATGTCTGACAACAAAAGATATCAATCTCTATTCTACTACTGAATCTTTGTTCCAGCAATGAATTCATTTAGTAATGCACTTGGAGGCTTGCAGTCCCTGCAGGAGAAATAACAGACTGCGGACACAAAGGCAGGGCCATCTGATGAGCACAGAGAAAGCGACTGTGCCATTCCAAGAAGTTAATTACAGTGAACAAAAGCACGAGACTATGACTTGTTGACCATTACCATAATCACATTACTACAGTCTTCTTCTCTTCCCAGCAGCAGAGGGTCTATTCTTTCCTTCCATTTGGCACCGTGCATCATATTTGTGTTTTGTCACCTGAAATGTATTGTTGAACAGACCTCCCTCTAAAGATAGCTGGAGATGTCACACTGTTCCTTTTACAATTTATTCTTTGGAGGCTGATTTATAAATGCTCTAAGTTGATTACTTTTTTTTTTTTTTAACTTTGAACAAAGGCAAAGGCTCCCAAGATTTTCTGCAAATGAAAATTTTTAAGAATGTTTTTGCCTATGAAACCTTGTGCTTGTGACACACAACACTTGTATGATTTATGTATATTCTGGTAATGCAGACACAGTAAAACAATTCATGACATACTGTTTCTACAACCTCTCCACTTTTGGAGATAAACATATCCCATGCTCACATATAAAGTAAAAGAGATTTAGACTGGATAAAAAGAAGACATTTTTTACAGTGAGGGTGGTAAAATACTGGCACATTTCATCCAGAGAACCTGTGCTTGCCCCATCCCTGGGAGCATTCAAGGTGAGGCTGCAGGGGGCTCTGAGCAACCTGATCTGGGTGAAGATGTCCCTGCTCCTTACAAGAGGGTTTGACTATTTTTCCCCAACCCAAACCATTCTATGATATTTAACAATTAAACAAACCCTGATTTACCCCACAGTAAGGTCCTGTCCAGTAACATCTAACAAATACTTTGCTTCAGACAAAAGCAAGTTCTAAGGCTTGATGACTTGACAGAAATGGCACTGGGACCCAGTGTTTCCTTTTCAACTACATACAGCAACAAACCCAGCAGCTGGAGTACCTCGAATCGAGGGGGCTTGGTGAGAAACCCCTCAGCTTTCAATTCCATGTGCCAAGGGGCACATTTTTAGCTGGTGTACATCAGCCTAGAACAAAACTAATATATCTGGTTCCAATAACTCCACATATTTCATACAAAATACAACCAAAATAAAATGTAGCTAGATCTCTTCTTCAAAGTAGTTTAAATGGTACAGTGAATTAATTTCCAACACTTAAAACCATTCAAATGTTGCTGTGCCAAACACTGTATGCATTTCTTTTTTAGCTCTACAATCAACTTCAAAAGAGCAGTGAGTACTTCCCAGTATGGAAGGGAGAAACGGGATTATTTGCAACAGAAAAAAACAGAGCAGTGTCCATTCCTCCTAGATTTTTCTCCTAGAGACAAAATCTTCAAGTGAACTCCAAGAAAAGGAAAGGAAAAAAAAAAAAACAACAAACAACAAAAATATGGGAGAATATCAGGTTCGCCAACTTTCTCTGGAGTTCATCCACCAGACAGGAAAAAAATGGTTAGGTAGCAGGAACCTGCCTGCAATCCAGAATGGATTAATGCACAAATGGTCCAAATTCTCTGTTGTTTAACTTAAGTATCATAAATTAGCAGGACACCTTTTAACTAGCCAGCCAGGGAATTGAGAGGGCAGTCACAGGAGCCACTAAATTGCCAAGAGCTAATTGAACCCTCAAGCCTCGAAAGAAGCTGTAGTGTTTCCAAATCCTACCTCACCCGTGGTTGGAACACCTCAGCTGGTCATTCCAGCCCACATCCTGCCTCTGCAGGGAACCACCTCTGCCTGAGCACAGCTTCCAGATGAAGGACAGGGAGGTTTAGTGAAGCAAGACTCTGCAGACCTCAGCTGACCAGAGTAATTCCTACTTTGCTAGAATGCGTCTCACCCAAACCAATCCTTTTCACACCCTCCAAAAAAAAAAAAAATCCCCTGTGGACCAGCCAAAACCCTGAAAAATTTCAACCAAAGCAGGACATGCTACAGAGGAGTAACTGCCCAGCAGAGCCCTGGGGAACCCACAGGGTGACCACAGGGCAGTCTGATAAAAATCACCCACCATTGACTGGAATTGCTCTCTGTGGTACAGCCTGACACACCACAGCACATTTCCTGTCATATGCAACCCGTATTCCGGCAACATCCCAGCAACACCAGAAAACCCCAAATATCATCCTTCCTGGAGCACTTCTCCCCTCCAGAATGCCAATGCACTACAGAGTGCTGGCCACAGAACCCCAGGTTCAGACATGGTAACTGAGGCACCAAGTGGCAGTGCAGCACACTGGTGATCTAAATCCACTGAGGGAAGTGGGGTCTCTGCTCACCAAGTCTCTTCTCCTTCAGCTGTGAATCCAGGAATTCCCAAAAAAAGCTCAGTTTAAGTTGTGACAGCTTCTAAAGCCAAGTCTGACTTTTTAATAGCAGCACTGCTGGTTTGGAAACACTAAGCAGTATAGACTCTTCCCTATGCAGAGTAATGATTAAAATCAGCAGTGCTGTAGGCTCTCTTGAAACTTGCTGAAGATTTACTCTTTAAACAAGAGAATGATTTATTTCAACAATTATCTTCAGGCAGATTAAATTATGTGCTTTCAGGGCTTTTATCCACCACGAAATTAAGAACACTGGGTGCCAGCCATGGAAGCCCCATGATTCTTTAGGACTCAGCACTGACAGAGACTCATCCTGACCCAGGAGAAGGAGCTGTCTCTTTCCCATGGCCACAAAATGCCATCCCTGACCTTCTGCTTGGCTCCACCATTTGCACAAATCCTTTGGCTTCCCCCTACTTGACCTCCTGCAAGTTGCAATGGACATATAAGGCACATGGCTCCCCAGGACCACACCAGGCATGCTCTGGGTGGGTGTCATGACAGAAGAGTTAGACTGAAAGGACTGTCTGATTACAAGCCAGATGCCCCACAGCAATACAGCATTTCCTAAGAGTATGTTTTAAAATGCTCTAAAAGACCAAAGGTTTTTCAAGAAAGCAGTAGCTTCCAATAAGTGGGAATTCTCCACCAGGAATGTTGAGTGCATTTTTTTTTTTTTTAAGAATAAAATTTCAGGAAGTTTTTCCTGCAACAAAGCTTTTCTCTCTTACAACAGAGGACCCTGGCTTCAGCTGGAAATCTGAGAGAAAATTTATCATCATGTAAAGCCACTTTTTGTCTTTAATGAACCAGGTTGAAAGTTGAGAAGGAGAGGAGGTGTTGGGGAATACTGGCTGATGAATAATCTTTTCCCCTCCAAAAGCCTCAAATCCAAACTTAAAACAAGGGGTCCTTGCATCAAAAAGCTTTGGAAGAATAATTTGTGTCCCCTATCTCTGGAACTCAGATCTATACTTCATACAGAAGAACCCTCAAATGCTGATTCTCCTTTTGCATTCCCACTCCATTATTTCTATGCCCCTTGATTTCAGCTTTTGCTCCCTTTTGCAGCTTTGACTCAGTAAACAAAAGCCAGTTGTTCTGCATGTACTGGACTCGTTCCTGTTCTTGCACCACAGACCAAGATCCCTTGCCATGAGCCATTCACACTGCTCAGTGCTGCGTTAGCAGCAAGACACGCTGCAATACAGAGTGAAA
Source organism: Cettia cetti (assembly GCA_013401135.1). Lineage (NCBI taxonomy): Eukaryota > Metazoa > Chordata > Aves > Passeriformes > Sylviidae > Cettia > Cettia cetti. The sequence goes on along the minus strand of VZUI01043577.1, from coordinate 3,403 downwards.
GCCTTCCTGAAACATGTACTCCAAAATTAAAGATACCCAAATGTAAGGAAACTTTTAAATTGTAATGTGATCATCCTGTAGAAGACCACAGGCCCTGAACCAACAGATTTTCAATACCATCATGCTATGACTCATTGTGAATTTACCTCCAGCAACATATGAAAGATTGTGCTTAGGCTGAAAAGTCATGCTCAGTGCTGCAGCTCCTCTGTCATTTCAATACCTTTATTTTTCACTCAGACATAATTATCAAGTAGTAGCAGCATAAGACACCTACCTGGCTCAGCCAAGCCATCACTTTCTTAGCAACAGAATTCACTATACTTGCACTTTGATAGTTTAAAACCTAAAAAATAAGAGCCATGGATAAGAGTTGTAAAGTCTTGTCTAGACAGCTGTTTATAATATGTGGGCATTTAGTATATATTTTATTACTCTCCTAGGACCATAGTGTCCATACATAAGTTCCTTGTCTGAAATCCTGAATCCACAGGAAGGGGAGAAGAGCAGAAACGAGGGGGTCCAGAGACAAGGGGGGTCCAAGTGAAGTGCCTAGAAAGCTTAAAGAAATGTCTGGGAAAAAAAGGCTGAGAACACCAGGATTATGATTATTAAAGAAAATTATGTGAGAGTTACACAACAGATCAAATGTACAGAAAGTGAGCTGTGTCCTCTTCAGCCTCTCTCCTACCAAAAAACCAAAGTTCTGTCAATGGAGTAGAAAGATTATATTTTTAAGTGATTTAAGAAAAGTCTCAATATGAATAAATAATCCATGGAACTCTGCCAGAAAAACAACCAGGAAACCACAAATGCTGCACTTCAAAATGAATTAGTGTTATTTATGACAAGGTACAACTACAGGGTTATCAAGTCCTGTGATTCTCATCCAAATGACTAACAAAAGGCTTGAGATCCTTTTTTAATTTAGGAAAATAATTAATTGCTTCTAATTTCTTTTCTCCTTATACTAACCAATACCTACAAATGTTATCACACTGGATATCTTATCTGGTAGGGCAGTGTTTGTGCTTCCCTATTGCTTTCCTCCTTATGTCACCGACTTCTCTATAGTATGGTGACATTAACAGCATTTTCTTTGTTTAAAAACTGTCCCCTTCAAGCTAAGAGTTGTCAGAAATCTCTCACATGCGGGACTTGAATTGTGAAAATGCTGCTTATACAAATTTTTTTATGATTATAGCTTTTTGTTGCCAAAACTCCAATTACTGTTTTGAGTAAGAATAAGACTCTTGTGCTAACATATGTAAGCATAGGAGATACTGTGAAGGAACCACACTGTAATAAAAGCAATAGCTATATTAACACTTATGTAAAAGCAGCTGTTCCTAATTCTTAGGGATCTTTATGGACTTCTAAGTCTCTAGAAGTTTGGGGGAAACTGTTTACTTACTTTATAAAAACCTTGAATTAAAGACTAATCAGTTCTAATTGTGGCCAAACTTATCAAATATTTAATCATGTGTTTTAGAAAGCTGGGTCCTCATGAAAAGCGTGCAAAATAAAGACCCCACAGGTCCTTCTGGATCAGTTTTCAAGCTATGTTTATCAACACTGTTTGAGTCACCAGAATGAAAGACCAGCCTTGAAAGCCTTGCACACAACAAGGTATTTCAGCAAAAGAACCTCAGACAATTGATGTCTTCAGTTTCATGTTGAAGTATATATTTTATTTCCTGCCTGGATTGTTTCTGTGTAAGGTCCAGGCTAAGTGCTTATTCCTAAGCAGGTTTTCTTACTCACTTTGATTTACTTTATCTCTCTCTGCCACTTTTCTGCCTCAACTACTTAAATGCAGTCTTATGGACTGAGGATTATCTCCTGATTAATGCAGATGATTTCTGATCCCAGTTATCAGTGCAAAACACAACCATCACAATCATACTGGGATCTGTTTGTTTGCTGTCCTTAAAAAAATTCCAAGGTGACTTCCCATATATCCAAGGCCAGCTAAACACTGGGACATATAAAACTTCTTGGACTCATTGAGAGATTTCCTAGAAACTTTGAAATACTCTGTATAAAATTACTCAGAAACTGTCCAATTGGCTTTAGAGCTGGTCTACTTCATCCCTTTCATCAAGGTCTCTTCAACTTTCTTCCACCAATGACCTTTCTCCCAAAATTGGGAAAGCCCAAAGCTTTTCTTCCTCTGGTGACCAGGATCACCCTGCTAGCCACTGGATGTGGAGTTCTGACCAAATTTCAGATCTGCTGTCCATATATCTACCAAGAATGAAGCACACATGGTCACACATGGGAATTTATTCTGTATTTGGAAGGCATCTCCTTGGGAATAAATCTGGCAAAGCTAACTTGGGCTTGGGATAATCCTCTTTCAACAAAACATCCCACATTTTTTGTTACCTGTCACAAAAAATATAGTCACAAATACAAAGACCACATTTGAGTAGAATAACAGAAGTCACTGGATGGACATACTCTTTTTGGAATGCCAGCTCCATTTTCCCAGGTCAGGTCTGATAGCTTTGCATTTTGTCACTTGATGTGGATAGGTTTAAACAACCTAAAACCAACCCATGTACAAACTTCTGGACAGCAACAAATCTACCCAATCCCTTGCCATCAGTGACTGCAGAGCACTCACAGCATCACAGGCACTCTTTCTCAGGGAAACATCATGCTTAGAATCACAGCACAGTGAACTGTCAAGTCTTATTTCCCCTCTTAATGGGTTAGCAAACGGGCTGGTGGTTTTTTACAAGCATCTAACTTGTGAATTGATAGTGTTTACCTTCACTATTATTTTTAAGGAAGCCTACTGTGGCCGCAGTACAAACATCCCTTTTGCTGCAGGCTGTCCCTTTGTCTGCAGTCCTAGGCCTGGAGCCTATTGACTGGTCCAGTGCTCACACAGAGAGGAGCTTGCCCGGATACAGAGCTCAAACTTTCACTGCTTCCATTCAGCCTAAAAGTGGCCACTTTAAAAAACAGTTCAAAGAACGGGCAAACAATTCCGGAGTCCTGGAGAAATAAAACGCTGCCAGAGGAAATCTCTGTCTGGTGCAAACAAGCCTCAATTGGTACAGTGGGAAAACATTGTTTTCCAGCCACCTCTGAACTATCCCAGTGAGAGTCTTCAGAAGAGCAGCATTCCTCCAGTCCCCTGCCCTCTCCACAAGGAGCAGGCATCGTTTGTGCACCGCCCAGGGGAAGATGGGAGGGTGAAATGTGTCTCCAGTGACTTGCACAGGATGGGTGCTGTGGGGCCTGACCTTCCAGATGAACGGCTGCTCCACAAAACATAGGGAAAAGGGGCTGTCTACCTCAAACCAAAAAGCCCAAAAAAATCCCCCGAAAAACCCAAAAACAAACAAACAAACAAACAAAAAAAACCAAAACAAACCAACCCCCCCCCCCA